>JAODAL010066478.1:0-17738 GCA_025379985.1 Phyllomedusa bahiana | reverse complement strand
ATCCAGTGAAAAACTTTATGTTCCGCATTAAAATTTCCCGTGTTTCCCCTGGCGACCCCTTATGTTCTATCTAATGAATCCGTTTTTTGCTTTGTAAACAACTGAGATTGTGATGTTTTTGTGATTAATTGGACTGATAATTAGAATGCTAGAGGCAGATTTTACCTCTTGAAGGGAAAAGTCCAAATTTATTGAGATAAATTGGACCAAACTTGTTGTAGAAAGATGTATGTTCACGTCACTCAAAATAAGGTCAAAGTCAGTAACTTTGGACTAAGTGAGAAATGCTAATTCTTCAGAGGTTTTCTGCAGTTTGTTAATATGCCAACACAAAATACATTGCAAGTAAAGCATTCATTTTGTCACTAATTTTGTATCTGATCAGTAATAAGAGCAGTTGATGTATTATTATCACTGATGCTACAGAAAATGAGCGCTTGTTTTTCAGCATCTGTCTGTGCAAAAGATGTGCCACCCCCTCCTCCTTGAGGCTCTGTCTTGTTGCAAACAAACGGACAAGTGAAATGTCGATAATTGGATGCTGAATCTGCGTCAGGAAAGACTTTCCCTAATGAAATCCCACAAACCAAAACAAACGGGCTTCATGGCAGGTTAACCCTTCACTACATATACACCACTGAGCTGTAGACGCCCTCTTAGATAATATTTCTATGTCTTCTATATTAATTTCAGAGGCGAAAAATGAAACTGGAGTTTGTAGATGTAAGTTATTCAAAGCTATTCAATATAACTAATCTTGCAGCCTTGTAGTAGTAAACTTGTTTAGGTAATGGCATAAATACCTGCAAAGCAACATAACAAAAACTAGGGGCTTCTTTCCTTTTTTATGTAGGTATTATAAATGTGTTGCCAATAACTCTGCTTGATGTCGTGATTATGGTAAAGACTGTATTTACAACCCATGCTGCCCTGGGCACTGACTGAATACACCCTATTGAGGGTGAATTTCCACACTGTGGCTGCAGCATGGAAAAACCATGCCCAAGGACATTTTAAGGGTGTTGTGTCCCTCCTTTACCATGTTAATGGTAAAAAGAAAGTGAGCACTATGAACTGCTGAACCCCCAAACTTTTTTTTTTACTTGTTAAAATGCTGTCCCCTTAAACACTGCTGCCCTAGGCACTGGCCCACCAACGTATAGTGACAAGGCCTGATTACGAAGCTTATTTTCAAACCTTATTTCTTATGCAATACATAGTGGCATATGACATCAATGTCCTGCTGAACTCACGTCACATTCAAGAAACAACATATTTGGGCCAAGGTGGTGCTGGTATGGGTAGCACTGTGTCCATAATAAAGACAGAGTGGTAAACCTATAAATACAAAGGCCAACCAAATAGAATGGATACAAGAAATTCAAAGAATACCAAAATAAATTGTATCTAATACAGTCATATAGAAATGTAAAAAAAAAATACTTTATTAAATCTTATTGTAAACAATTAAAAAATATATCAGTAACAGACAAAATCACACTCATTTAAAAAATACCCAACTAATCCTACTGAAACATAATGCTATACATACAACTTCAAAAGCTAGAAAGATATAAACCAGCTCACTAGTAAGATCCAAATGTCCCGGTGGAGCAGGCAACCAAGGGGCAGACAACTCCCAACTTTAATAGGCTGAACAACTCACTGGCAAGTGTAGCAGCTTCACACCGAGGAGGAAGAGAGAGGAGACTCCAGCCCGACTAGACGATCAGGTAAAATCCAAAAACTTTATTTGTTTTCCATAAAAAAGGGAATTTGTTCTTCAAGTTAAGTACATGGATGAAAGGCAGTGGTCAGGGCATAACCGGGTTGCAAACAAAACATGGCACAGCCACGAGTTTGGGAAATCAAGTCCCTTACTCTGGTTCTGTGGTGCATAATAATGGCAGGACCTGGTGAGTTTAAATAACCACCCAACGGTGCCGCCCCTCTGTGATGTCAGAAAATTCCACCTATCAAATTCCATAAAAAACGGACTGAAACAAAAAACATTTAAAAAAAAATTTACCTTATATTTATAGCAAAAAAAGGGGGAATTGGCAACCCAGGTTTGACCTGGATAGATCACAAAATTTTTTTTTTTTTTTTTTTAATATTTACTATTATCATATGCAATCATTCAAATTTTTACAATAAAATGATTGATATACCCTGTTGAATATTTAATCCAAAGGGGGGAATGCAGGTGGCTAGATGGAAAATCCACCACGCTTCCTGGATAAAAATTTTTTGGGTGAAAATTTTCCCTCCCTGCATGAGGTTTAACCTTCTCGTTTACCTATAAATGTAGTGAGGAAACATCCCCTGCATAAAACTGTGGAAAAATGTTTGACACGGCCGAAGATTTAAAAGTAACAGGTTGTATCGCATCAGAAAGATGCCTACGGATTCTAATCTTTAATGGGCCAGTAGTACATCCAACATATTGCAACTTGCAACTGTAACAAGTAACTAGGTAGATAACAAATTTTGTGTTACAGTTTATATGTGATTGAATTTCAAAGGTTTTACGTTGCTCAAAAAAACTAAAGGACTTAGTTTTTTCAACATGTTTGCACGCAGTACATATCGCATGATCACACTTGTAAAAACCTTTGCTGTCTAGCCACGGTTGGATTTCTATTGTTTTGGATTGAAATAGGCTGGGAGAAAGGATAGCTCCCAGACTAGGTGCCCATCCCGCTACATATCTAACATTGGATTTAATGGCTTCCTTAATTCTAGCATTAGTATAGAGTAAAGGGAGATGCTTTTTAATGATGCGAGTAATTTGTGAATATTGTCGGCTATAACTGGTACTAAACGTGATGTTCTTGCAGAGGGTTTTTTACGTTTTTTTTTGGCTACTTTGGAAAGTATGTTACGGTCCATATTTTCAACTCTCTGAGAGCTGCCTGGAGATGGTCTGTTATATCCCCTTTGTTTTAAATTTTTGCATACTTTTTTTCGACATGTAGTGAACTCTTGGTCGTCACTGCAATTTCTTCTTAGACGACATAACTCTCCTAATGGTATATTACGTGTAACATGCCTTGGATGGCAGGATGAAGCCAGCAATATTGAGTTCTCTGCAGTGGGTTTCCTATAGGGACTTATCTTGATGGCTTCTTCTCTTACTGATATTGATAGGGTGACATCCAAAAAATTAATATGGGATTTATCCCATATATAGGTGAAATTTTAAATTCTTTGTATTACTGTTAAGATATTGTACAAAAATTTTCGATTTTTTCTGTCGTTCCCGACCATATGAACAGACAGTCATCTATGTACCCACAATACCAGTAAATTTGGTCAAAAAATGGTTATTTTCTTTTAGGAGATACCTTTCCTCAAAGGAAGCCTTATATATGCCTGCTGTGCAGGTGAAAATCTAGCCCCCATGGAGGCCCACTTTTTGTAAAAAAGAAACAATTGTCGAACATGAAAAAAAATTATGACTTAACAAGTACTCTACTGCTATGACTAAGAATCTCTGTTTGTCTGCAGAATTTTGTACTATATTTAAAAAGGAAGGTTTCCAAAAACAGTGATGGCTTGATCATGCGGTATAGATGGATATAAATTAACCACATCACAAGGGCAACCAAAAATGCATGTTTTGGCCATGTTAAACGCTCTACAAACGAGACCAGGTGTTTAGTGTCTCGTAAGTACCCCGGTATATTAACAACCAGGGGTTGCAATTGGGCATCGACCCATCGTCCCAGTTCTTCGTTTAAAGATCCGATCCCTGAGACGATGGGTCGAAAAGGGGGGGGAAAAGCCCCTTTATGAATTTTTGGAAGGGCATGATAGATAGGGATTATGGGATCTGACGGAAGCATTCTGGTTGCTATGGTTGGGGTCAAGACGCCTGCACATTTCTGCATAATCTAGAATATCTTTTAATTGTGCTGAAAAAAACAACTGTAGGATTACCCCTCAATATAGTATATGTATTAGAATCTTGTTTAAAAATGTTCGATTGCATAATCTGTAGAGTCCGGCATCCAGTAGAACTATCGCTCCTCCTTTATCCGCATTGTGTATGATCAAATCAGGATTGTCTCTCAATTCTTTGATTGCAGCTTGTTCTCTGGAGCTCAGATTCTTTTTTTGTTGTGAATTGCGGTCTTTGTCACATTTTTCTTTTAAAGATAAGAGTTCCTCCTCAATTCTACTTTGGAAAATATCTAATGTAGTTGGACGAGAGTGAAGAGGATGGAAGTCAGGATTCCCTATATAGAAATCATCTTGCAAATCAATATCCTCTACTGTAGTTTCACTGTGTAAATTTCTCAAAACAGTGGTGCTGTATAATTCTTGAAATGTAGGTATTCCTGATTCTTCCATTATATTCGTGGTGATATTCTGTTGTTCATTATCTACAGTTTCATTACTAGTATTCGGTATGGGCAGATCCAAAAAATGGTTAGTTAATGTAATTTGTCTGGCAAAACAATTTACATCTAAAAGTGTGTCGAAAACTTGAAAGTCCTTAGTGGGACAGAAACCCAATCCTTTGGACAATACAGTCATTTGATCGGCAGTGACTATCTTAGCCGATAGATTGATCACTGGGGATATTGACTGCGAGTTCTCCTTTGATTCCAAAATACATCCATGTTTCTTGGAGTGCTTGCTCCCCGCCCGCCGTATGCGTTTTTTGAACGGCGGGTTCGTTTGCCTCCTCTGCCCCTTCCTCTATTCCGTCCATTCAGATCTTCAGCTGGATCTCCTCTCGCATTATTTCTGACCCTATTGATTATGGGGGGTTAAAGTCCCGATAAGTCTTGTAAGTTTACTCTGGGGGTTTGTTCCCCCGTTGTTTCAACATCTAAAAGCTCACGTTTGGTGTATTTTGGGAATTCTCGGGAATGACTACCCCACGTAAGTTTAAAGGGGTAGTTTTTTCATTTTTCCATTTGTAACAAGTTGTTAAAATTTGTCCATAAGTCTTTTGGAATTTACTCTGCTTTAACGGAAATTTGTGTTCCTCCTTTTTTTCTTTGGGATTCCATTTTTTCCCAGAGAGTATGGGGGGACCTTTTTAAATTTAAACCCCGGCCTCCTGTCGATTAACTCATGGAATAAAAGTTTTTTTTTTTGAAAATTCCCAAAATTTCAAACCCCTTTTGGAATTATGAAACCCCAAAATTTTTTTTTCCCGGAATTTTGGAGTAGATAGTGGGGGAAAACTTTTTTAATCAAAGTCCCGGGGAAAAACCCGCTTTGTCGTTTTAAACGAATTCATCGTCAAGTCCCCCATTTTCTTTTTCTTTTGTTTTAAATCTCCAAAAACCAAAAACGCTGTTTGGAATTATGTAGATGAAAATTTTTCGGGTTAAATTAAACTACTCCAAAGGGAATTTAAAGGGGAAAAAAATGGAAGCCATACTTCAGGTGCTCAATTGAGTTTAGGGGGTAATAGTGGGCAAGAAAAAAACTAAACCTAAATGATTTAAAAAATCGAAAATTTTGGGCACCCCAAAAGGAATTGCTAAATTTACCCAAGACCCCACTATGCCTCGCTCGGGGAAAAATGGAATAAATTTGAAAAAATTGGAGGAACACATAATTTTCCCGTTAAGAGGTAATTCCAACAAGACTTATCAACTATTCTAAAAAAGTGTTTACAACGAAACATAAACAAAACTCCCCCGTTCATCTTAGGGGGGTTAGCATTCCAAGAACCCTATAGGTCCCAGAAGCTGAGTTTTTCGATGTGAAACAACGGGGAACACTCACAGAGTAAACTTCAAAAGACCTGATGGGGAAATTCCCCCCCTCATAATCAACAGCGGATAAAAAAAGCGAGAGGAACCCCGCGAAATCTGAAGGGACGGAAAAGGGGAAGGGGCAGAGGGGAAAAACGAACCCGCCGTTAAAAAAACGCATCCCGGGGGCCGGGAGCAACACTCAAAGAAACGGGTGTTTTTGGGGAATAAAAGGGAAAACTCGCATAAATTTACCCAGTAAATCTTTTGGCAAAGATAGTCACTGCCGATAATACTGTATTGCCCAAAAGGATTGGGTTTTCTCCCCCCTTAAGGACTTTAAATTTTTTAAAACCACTTTTAGATGAAATCGTTTGCCAAAAAATTACTTTAAAATAACCATTTTTTTGGATCTCCCCCATACCAAATACTGTAATGAAAACTGGATAATGAACAACAGAAATCACCACGAATATTGGAAAAACGGGAATCCCACTTTTCAAAAATTTAAGCCCACTTTTTTGGAAAAAATTTCACAGTGAAACTACAGTAGGATATTGATTTGCAAGATGATTTTCTATAAGGGAAACCTTTCCCTCCCCTTCACTCTCGTCCAACTACATTTGAAATTTTTAAAGTAAATTGAGGAGGAACTCTTATCTTTAAAAAAAAAATGGACAAAGACCGGGAATTCACAACAAAAAAAAACTGACTCCAGAGAAAAAGCTGCAATAAAGAATTAGAGACAACCGATTTGACATGCGGATAAAAGGAGGGGCGATAGTTTACTGGAGCCGGACCTCTACAGATATCAACCTAATGTTACAAGATTCTAATAATTACATATTGGTGGTAATCCAACTTGTTTTTCAGACAATTAAAAAATATTCTTTTATTTTTGCAGATGTGCAGGCGTCTTTACCCAACCATAGCAACCCGAATGTTCGTCAGATCCCATAATCCCCATCTATCATGCCCTTTTTAAAAATTATAAAGGGCTTTTCCCCCCCCCCTTTTCGACCCTCGCTTAAAGGTTTGGATCTTTAAAGAAGAACTGGGGTGGGTCGATGCCCAATTGCAACCCCCGGGTTGTTAATATACCGGGGCTTACGAGACCTAAAAATGGCTCGGTTGTAGAGCGTTTAACAGGGCCAAAAAAATGCAGTTTGGTTATTTTGATGTGGTTTAAATTTTTATCCATTAACCGCGATCAAGCCATCACTGTTTTGGAAAACCACCTTTTAAATATAGACATTTTGCAGACAAACAAAATTTTTGCTAGCGTGAGTACTTTTAAGTCATAATTTTTTCATGTTTGACAATTGTTTCCCCTTTTTAAAAAATGTGGGGCCTCCATGGGGGCTAAATTTTTACCCGCAAGCAGGGATATTAATGGCTTCCCTTTTAGAAAGGTATCTCTCAATGAAAAAATCCATTTTTGCCAAATTTACGGTATGTAGGTAATGACACTGTTGTTTATGGTCAGGAACGCAGAAAAAATCGATAATTTTGTAAATACTTAACGTAAAACAAAGAATTTAAAATTCACCTATATATGGGATAAATCCTATTAATTTTTTTGGGGCACCCCATCAAAACAGTAAGAGAAAAAAGCCTAAGATAATCCTATAGGAAACCCACTGCAAGGGAATCAATATTTCTGGCTTCATCCCGCCATCCAAGGTGTTCCGTAATAAAACCCTTTTGGGGGTTATGTCGTCTAAAAGAAATTTTTGTTGACACCAAGAGTTTATCAGTCGAAAAAAAAATATGCAAAAAAATTTAAAAAAAAGGGAATGACAGGACCATCCCGGGAGCTGTAGAGAGTTGAAAAAAAAAGGACCCAAAAATACTGTTTCCAAGTACCAAAAAAATCTATAAAAACCTTTGGGAAGAACACCTTAGTACCCTTTTAGCCGACAATATTCACAAATTACTGCATCATTAAACGCATCATACCTTTACTCTATACCTAATTCTAGAATTAAGGAAGCCATTGAATCCAGTTAGACTATGTATGCCCAAGGGGCGTCGCTAGGCTCTTTGTTTTATTGGGGCTTGGGCCCCTGAATATAAAAACCCTTGTGCCCGTGTCTTCCCGGGTCCTCAGGCCTCATGCGCTGGGCCTCTGGGAGGCAGCCGACGGCTTTCAGCTGCATGTGCATCCGCTGGACGTCACCACACTGCTGAGGGCTTCTGCGGGCAAGAGAAGCGCTTCCCTACCCCGCAGACAGCGGCTCGGAACCTGAGGTCCTACCACCGCGAGGCTGCTCCGGGTCCTCACAGCGCTGGGACCAGGCGCGGCCCCATGCGCCTCAGCTCGGCAGCTTGTGTTGATTACGGTCGCGATGACATCTCGTCATGCTGACGCCTGCGTCCTCGGGCGCCCCACAAGCGCGTCATTTTGCCTGTGCGCCCGAGGAGTTGCAGGAGGAGGTGCGGGCTGAAGAGGACAGGAACATGCGCCGGGGGGAGTTTAAGGTGAGTATTAATGTTGTTATTTTTATAGCGCTTTACCTGCCTCAGTGCCCCTATACTTACTACCTGTGCCCTAGTATGCATGCCTGTGGCACCATATCCCTGCCTGTGCCTCCATATTAATGCCTGCCTGGTGGCCCCCAAGCCTGCCTGTGCCCCTATAATGCTGTGCTGTGGCCCCCATTTTCCCTGCCTGTGCCATATAATGCCTGCATGTGGGCCCCCATATCCCTGTCTGTGGCCCCCTATATACTGCCTGTGGCCCCTTATAATGCCTGACTGTGGCCCCCATATGCTGCTGTGCCCTTTTATCTGTCTTGGCCCCACCATATACTGCTGTGACCACCCCATTATACTGCCTGTGGACCCCCATTTACTCGCCTGATGCCCCCACTATCCTGCTGTGGCCCCTTTATCCCTGCACTCCTGTGGCCCATATGATGCTGTGCCCTATGGATTTACCTGCCTGTTGCCCTATTTACTGCCTGTGCCCCCATATAGCTGTGTGACCTCCTTATACCTGCCTAGGGCCCCCCATATAGGCCGCATTGCCCCCATATATTGCCTCAGTTGCCCGTATTATACCTGTTGTGGCCCCCCATTTTACTGCATCCAAGTTGCTCCCCCATATACTGCCTCAAGGACACTATCTACCTGCCTGTGGCCCCATCTACGGCCTGTGCCCCTATTTACTGCCTTTTGGCCCCATATACCTTGCCTGTGGACCCTATATACGGCCCTCAGTTTGCACCATATACTGCCTAGTGGCCCCTATATTACATGCTCATGACACCATATACCTGCCTGTGGCCCATATAATGCTGTGCCCCCCTATACTGCCTGTGCCCACTATACCTGCCTTGGCTCCTTATACTGCCTCAGTGCCCCTATATACCTGCCTCAGGGCTCTTATATACCTGTCCTCAGTGCTCCTATATTTACTAGCTAGTGCCCCTATTTTCTGCCTCAGTGCCCCCCATTTACTGCTGTCGGCCCCCTTATTCCTGCCTGTCGGCCCAATGATACCTGCCCTGTGCACCCAGAGACCTGCCTGTGGCCCATATATGCTTCAAGCTGCCCCTAGATACCTAACTGTGGGGACTGCTCTACCTATAATTAAGGAGTGCTGGATAAAATGTGTAGGATTCTAGTATTTGTGTGTCCAAATCCTCTGGGGAGAATATAGGCGGGAGCAATCAGCATTGAAGGTGTGAACTAGGATGGAAGAAGAAAAGAAAAGGGAAAGTGAACGACGTGATCAGAAAAACGTCTCCGGTGAGTTTATAATATGTAACAGCTAGGGTAAATCACTTATATGAGCCTGCAGGGGTCTACAATACAACTAGTATCTACCATATATTGGCCCCTGTATGGCCGGTGGTATATGTAATCAGAGGCTGTGTCACTGGTGTCTACCACTTTATGGTCACTGTATGGCGGTGGTTATTATGTAATCAGAGCCTGTGTTACAGCTGGTAGTCAAATGTGGGAGGTCGGTTTCGGTAGTGGTTCTGGCAGGATTATTGAGCCCTTAAAAATGTAGGAATAGTTTTGGGTCTTGGTTTTGTAGGAGTGTTTTTAGTTCACAATCACTTGTCTGGTCGATTTGCTCATGTATCGGTGGAATTATTTAGGTACTGTTTAGGGGTATTTGTCATATGAAGGTATGAGAGAGTTTGAATAAAGTAAATTTGTCATTGGTGATTTTTACAGTTGTACAGTGACTGCTGATGTGATGGACGGGATTCTGTGTGGGATGCTTGGGATGTTGTGAAAATTAGATGACCAGGAACAGAAGGTTTTTCTCCTGTAAAAAAAACATCCGCAGTTCACAATGAGGGGGAAAAAACACAACGAGACGAGCCCGGGATGTTTTAGGGAGCCCTAGCAATGCCCCCTGCAGGGGAAGGGAATTTACACAAAAAAATTATTATTCCAGGGAAGCGTGTTGGATTTTCCATCTAGTACCGCATTCCTTAGGGATTAAATATTCAACAGGATATTCATATCTATTATTGAGAATTGATGATTGCATATTGATAATAGTATAATTATTAAAAAAATAAAAAAAATTTTATATATTTTTGTGATTATACCAGGTCATAACCAGGCTTGCCAACTCGCTTTTTTCGCTTAGATAGATTAATAGGGTTAAATTTCTTTTTCTTTATGTTTATGTTGTCAGTCCGTTTTTTTATATTTATGGAATTTGATAGGTGGAATCTTTCTGAAATCACAGAGGGGCGCACGTTGAGTGGTTATTTATAACTTCACAAGGTCCTGCCATTACTATGCACCACTCAGATACCAGGAGTAAGGGACTTGATCCCGAAATCGCGTGGGCGTTGTGCCATGTTTGTTAGCAACCCGGTTATGCCCGGCCATGCCTATCATCCATTTACTTTAACTTGAAGAACACATATTCCATTTTTTTATGGAAACATATAAAGTTTTTGGATTTTCCTGATCAGTCTCGCTCGGGCTGGAGTTCTCCCTCTCTCTTCCTCCTCGGTGTGAAGCTGCTACACTTGCAGTGAGTTTGTTTCACTGATAATGCCTATCATCACATGGGGTTGTTTGCATCATTCTAATCGCTGATCACTTGGTGATGTATTGAATTGATTGTTTTTGTATTATTTTTGTGATGTTTTGATACTATATCACCTATAGAGTATTGCCAAAAGGTGTGTGCTTGGCGTAGTTTGCCAAGTTTTGCCGTAGCCCCAGTTCATTCATCTATAGAACAGGACTACGACAGTTTGCTTGGCTCAAAGCACAACAAAAAATGGCACAGCCCAAATCATATATGTTGCCATAGGTACCTAAAATTTATTGCTAAAAAGGGCCACATCTGCATGCTTTTATTCTGCTTTTATTTCTGAACCCATGTAAAGTTGAATAATTTTAGTTTTTCTAGGTTTTAGCTCCAGGTTCTTTGGTTTCCTCCCACACTACAAAAAAACATTTCTGTGATAGGTTTATTGGCGTCCTGTGAAAATATCCCAGTGTTTCTTGGTCCTATGGGAAATTAGATTGTGAGTACCATTGAGGATGGGGATGAATGTAAATGGTGCCCCTCTTAGCACAACACTGCAAAATATATTGGCACTTATGGAGATGAGGACATGTATGAGCCTCGCCACGTCGGGTGCGCACCTTCCTCCACCGGTTTTCTGGCGACAAATCTGCGCCTGATTATGTCGGGGAGGGGCGGGCGCGGCTTCATACATTGCATGTAAAGTTACGCCGCGCCTCGCCAGTGTTTGAGGCGCAGTGCGGGACTTAGGCGCAGTGCGGGGCTGTGCCTAAGATTCGCCGCCGGAGGTAGTTTGGTCATACATGCGGGCAAAAGTCCGCCGCGCCTCGTCAGTGTGTGGGGCGCAGTGCGGTGACTGAGGCGCAGTGCGGGGCTGCGCGAAGATTCGCGTCCGAGGAGGGCGAGGTACATTTGGGAAAAGTTCCATGTGCATCTGCCCAGGGTGTGGGGCACAGTCGGGGACATGGGCGCAGTGTCTGGTTCTGCGCCGAAAATTCTAGTATTCTGATGCGGAGACAGGGCCTGGAAAACAGCGAGGAAAGAAATCATTCCACATGTCAGTGGGAGTGATGAATCAAAAATCGACCTTTGTATAAATGCGGTCAACTCATTCTCAGAAAACAAGATCTGAAACCTAAAAAATTAAAAAATACATACAAACCAAAATCACTTTCCAATATCCTAATTCACGAATTCAGCGATATTGGAAATTGCCAGGAAAGACAGTAATTCAAATTTCTTGAAAAGTATTCTCATTGGTGGCAAAACCGGCCAATTCAGAATAGGAGCGACAGTTGAACCATTTAAAAACCATGGAGACTATTGGACCAATCAGAATCAATGGCGGGGATCAGTTCAAATACAGTAAAAAATGCAGAAAAGGCTGGATTGGCTGAGCTAGCGGGGGCTTGGCTGCCCGGACCAATCAGAATAGGAGCGGGTGGGGGGGTTGTAGACAGAGACCATTAAACCCTATGGAGAACTATTGACCAATCAGAATCCAAGGGGACGTTCCAAAATACAGTACAAAAAATGCAGAAAAGAGCTGATTGGCTGAGCTTGCGGGGGATTGGTTAGCCCGGCCAATCAGAATAGAGCGCAGATGACCCATTTAAAAACTATGGAGAAAGAGAACTATTGACCAATCAGAATCCAAAGGACCGGGACAGTTCAATATTACAGTAATAAATGCAGCATAGAGGGCTGATTGGTTGAGCTAGCGGGGCTTGGCTATTCCCAGCCAATAGAGCAGAGCTACTTCTCCATTGTAGTCTTTGGAGAGTACTCGGCGCCATGCAATCTCGGCTGACTAGCGCGTGCGGCATGGAGTATGGAATAAAAAAAATCATTTTTATTAAGTGTAAAATATTATCAGATAAAAGCGCTGAAACCTCCTTTAAAAAATTAAGCACATAAATTCCCGAACAACGCGTTTGTCGACGAGACCGGCGCTACATAGAGAATTGCAATAGAGGAATCCCGGGAAATACAGTAATCAAATTGTTTAAGCTCTTCTGATTGGTCGGCCTTATAACCAGCAATTCAGATAGGAGCGAAAGTGGCCCCATTAATATCCTTATGGAGGAGAATGGGACCAAATCTGAATAGGAGCGACAGGGACCTTATAACCTATGGGCGAAAAAATTGACCAATCATATTCAACTGGCGGGACAGTTCAAAATACAGTAAAAAGGCAGAAACGAGTTGATTGGTTTAAGCGGCGGGGGCTGGCCAGCTTTGTCAATCAGAAGCCGCGAGTACTGTCTCATAGAGTTTCTATATGGGAAAAGATATTCCGAGCGAGCTCTTGATTGCTAAGTTAAAAGAGGCGCGGTATATTGGACCAATGGGAGAAGCGAGGCGCTACTATGGGTTTTTCTAATGCACTCTGAAATATAAACTGTACATGGCCCGAAAATCAAATGATAAGACTACAGAAGTTGTACTCGATGTTGTATATAAAAATTGAATAATAATTATGGGGTAACGGAAAAAAAAAAATAATCAATAAAATTCAGGTTTATTTCCTTTATTTTCATTACACCCATATATTGATCCTTGGATAACGAAAATAAAGAAATAAATCTATGATTTTATGATGTATATTTTTTTTTTTTGTTTACCCCAATTTTTTTATTCATTTTATATACCACATCGGGTAACAACTTCTGTAGTTTATCATGTGATTTCGGCCATCTACAGTTTTAATTTTCAGATTGGCATTAGAAAACCCAATAGGAGGTCGCTTGCTCTCCCATTGGTCAAATTAAAACCGCGCTCTTTTAACTTAGCCAATCACAGAGCTCGCTCGGAATTTCTTTTCCCCCATAGAATCTATGAGAAATAAGTTAGCTGCGCTCTGATTTTGGACCTAAGGGACTGAAGCCCCGCTCCGCTTTAACCAATCAATCGTTTCTGCCTCTTTACTGTATTTTGAACTGTCCGCCTATTGAATAGATTCGTAAATTTATCTCCATAGGTTATAATGGGTCCCTGGTCGCTCCTATTTGATTGGTCAATTTCTCCTCCAGAGGTTATAATGGGACCACTGTCACTCCTATTTGATTCGGGCTGGTTTTTGGACGAATCAGAAGAGCTTAAACAATTTGATATTACTGTATTTTCCCCGGCGATTCTCTCTGTGGGAGGATTGCAATCTCCTATTGTTTTAGCGCCGGTCGCCGGCGACATAAAGCGTTGTTCGGGATCGATTGATTTATGTTTAATAGAATGTTGAGCTCTTTTTCAGAGAAATTTTAATCCAATAAATAAAAATGTTTTTTTTAATTCATTACTTCCAGGCTGCACAGGCCGCTGAGAGCCGAGATTGCATTGCGCCGATCTCTCTCCATAAGACCTTTACAATGGGGGAGAAGTAGCTCGCGCTCTGATTAGCTGGATTCCAAGGCCACAGCTAGCTCAGCCAATCTAGCTCTATTTTTATTTTTACTGTATTTTGGAGAAATGTCACCGCCTTTGATTTTGATTGGTTGAGATTCTCCATAGGCTATTTATGGGTCCTGGCGCTCCTATTCTGATGGTGCGATAGCCAAGCCCAGATAAGCTCAGCCAATCAGCTCTTTTATGCAGTTTTATCTGTATTTTGATCCTGGCCTACCTTTGATTTTCTGATTGGTCAATAGTTCTCCATAGGTTTTTTAAGGGGTCACTGTCCTCCTTTTCTGATAGGGGGGTTTTAAAGCCGACCATGAAATACTTTCAAAAATTTAAAATTACTGTTTTTCCGGGAAATTTTCCCAAAAGATCCAATTCTGATAGCGCCGTTAAAATTTTTTAAAAGTATTATTTTTTACTATTTTTTATTTTTGAGGTTAGCTTTTTTCTACAATTTTTTTCCGCTTTTATAAAGGCGATTTTTTGGGAATCATACCCCCGGTGCACGGAGCGAGCGCCGGAATTTCTGTTGCATCTTCTATCTGCTTCCTCGCATTTCCTTCTTTCTTCATTCGCCCTTTTGCCGGAGCATTAGACCCAAAAAAAACTAGGGCTGCCTGTCGGGTCGCCGGCGCTGCATTGGCGCCGCGCTTTTCGTGCCGCCAACGACATGCCTCGGGGGGGGGTTTTCGAACGCGCCGTTCCCGCCCCGGAAACCCCACAAAAACCGCGCCCATGCCCTCCCTTCATGCGGGGGGGCAGCAAAAGTGCGAACCCCGCCCAAAAAACCGCATCCCGCGTCCGACAGGGGGGTTCGGCCGGAGCGCGTATACCCAAAAACGGGCGAAAAGCCCGTTCATACATGTCGCCCAATGTCTTTATTGGAAATAAATAAGACAACATATACATTAAAACACAATGCTTCACAAATGCTTCAAAGTGTATTATTATTATTAGCTATTTTTTTTAGAAGATACAGTCAGCACATGTAAACCACTGTATGAAAACTGTCTCGCAGTAAAACTGTCTTTGTTGGCCATAGCAACCACTAAGGGGGACATGTATGAAAACTGTCTAGGTCTAAGACTTTCTTTGTTGCCCATAGCCACCAATCAGAGCTCAGCTTACATTTCTTCAGAGCACTATATGACATGAAAGCTGAGCTCTGATTGGTTGCGATGATTGACAAAGACAGTCTTACTGCTAGACAGTTTTCATACATAAGACCCTGTGTCCTTTTACTATTTTGAGAGCCACCAAGTTGACCAGCCTGTTATTCATATTACCCAAGTCTAAAGGGTGTCACCTGGGATATTTCTGTTGATGGTTTAGAGTCTAATACACTCCCAAAATATCCACATCAGCCAAGCTCCTAAACACATTGATATCTGATGCAACTATTAGGCTTGCCAATCTGGCTATACAAGGCTATAGGGATACTCATGCTTAAATTAGCTGGACTGCATTGGATATTCGTGCTTAAGTGACTATGGTTATAGGAACATTGAGATGTTAAAGGTAATCTGCCCCCATACACATCAGAAAAAATTGTCTGAATGCACCAATTTTGGCAGAACTGTCCAACTGTCTAATGTGTAAGCAGGATTCCCATTTCTTCTCAAACAGATGATGTCGACAGCGAAAACGACTGAGCATGTTGAATTTTAGTATCTGATCCTTTTTTTTCTCTAGAGAGCCAGAGGCGTTTAAGAGCTGCTTTCTTTCCTCTCTGCATTGACAGTTCACGCATGTGTGGCAGAATAAAAGGGAATGTATCATCAGAAAATTACCTGTTGTAATTTCTTAAAAACTCTTGTTTTTATGTTAAATATATTTTGTAAGAATCTCTGGTTATTTTTTTTTTATTTTTCATATCACTGTCTATATTTTAAAAAGAAATGCTGAAATCTTGCGGTTTTCTCTTTGGCCACTAGACCTAATAATAGTCTGACACTTCCTGTTCTGTAGAGAAAACTTTTCAGCAGTCTCTTCATTATCAGCACAAGCAGAGTTACACTGAATGGTGACAACAATGTCTATAGATAACACAGGATCCACCATTCACAATAAGAGACAGTCACAGCTCCCCCTCTCCTGCTGCCTGCACATTGACTTATTCCCAGGTCACAGAGCATGCCTAGAAAACTCTCCAATAGAAGTCAATGGGTCTGTAAGTCAATGCCTATAAAGTTGCTGTAAAGCATCTCTCTAAGTGCAGTTTAAAGAAGCACAGGCAAGATGGCTACCCCTAAAATCATATTCAGAAAACAGGAAATAAAAATGGCTAAGAGGAAAAATCTATATCAGTATATTAATTCCATTAGTAAAGCAAAATATGATGATAGACTCCATTTATGCATGCATATGCATGAGGAAATTGTGAAAATAAGCTGTTGGCCAAAAGAGTGTTTGGCCAACAGCTATCTAATGTGTATGTCCACTTTAAAGGGGTTGTCCACTTTAAAATGTTTTTACCTAGTATGTATATAACAGAGAATCATACAGTTTTGTAATAAACATGAATTAAACATTTTACTTTTATATCAACATACTTGGCTACTATGTAGAAAAAAATGGTACAGCCTACATTTGTTTCCATATTAATGGTTTTAATGAAGTGATTGTACAGATTGATCATGGAATCAGTCAATTGTATGTTTTCCTATTATATACATAATGAATAAAAACAATATAAAGTGGACAACGCCTTTTAGAGTAACTATTGTATTCTCTTTTTTTATTTATATCAGTGTGTCATCGTACACCAGCTGAATGCCTATACTCCAAAAACTTCCATTCAAGGAACCAATTGCTTGTGCTCTATAGAAATTAGGGATGTGTTTCTTGATGGGGATGTTGACATTTCAGTGCCTAAAGAAGTCAAAGAAGCCATAGCTTCGCCTTGTGAAAGGGCTCTGGATACAAACTGTTTTTACTAACTCCACAGACCATTTAGGGGCCGTTCACACGGCACAGGACAAATACCCGCCGGGTTGCCGGCCGGTATTTGTCCTGTTTTGCGGCCGTCCTCACGGCCGCGGGGGGACGGCTTTTCTCCGTGATGAGCGGAGAACAGCCCTTCCCCCTCCCATTGAACAGCACAGATTCTGTCCGGAAACCGGACGGAAGATTGTGCATGTTCAATGTTTTGCCGCCGGTCTGCCGGCGACAAAACAGTCGGGCGGAAAACCCGTGCAGTGGGGACTGCTGCATGGGTTTTTTTCCATAGAGCACAATTGTGCTCATTTTCGGCTGGTTTTTCAGGCGGTCTGAAAAACCGCAAAACGGCTGAAAAATCGGCCGAAAACCCTTGCCGTAGGGACATGCCCTTAGGGTATGTTCACACAGCATGTTGCATCCGATTTTGTATCCATTTTTAGATGCGTGTTAGGATCCTTGTTTCCGACCCTAAACAGACCCAAACCTTCATCTAACAATGTGCAGTGTGATTTTCATTGCTTTCAATGTAAGCATGCATCAGCGTTCAGACGAGGGATTACCGCTGCGTGTTTTACATGCGTCTTTTTTAAACGTCTTTTAGATCCGTTCAAAGAATTGTCATGTCAATTATTGATCCGTTTGATGCAGCAGTCACCCTATTTAAACAA
>JAODAL010066477.1:0-17738 GCA_025379985.1 Phyllomedusa bahiana | reverse complement strand
CCAAATAAGCCGTGTGAAATACCCTTATTAAATATTGTTGGTAAAAAATGAAAAAAAAAAATTGGTGGAGTGCCCCCAACAAAAAGCCTACGGGCAACAGATGCCACCTGTACATTGGCATACATCACATGCAAGGGTCGGAGTTATTGCTTCCAAAATGTATCGCCATCAAATACAGTGTGAATAGAGCCTTAGTGACACTGCTGTACCTGTTTTTAGGTTACAAGTTATATCAGGGAACAGTCCAGAGAGCAGTTTCAGATGGTGGTGATTTCTCTGAAGGAGGAGTTTTATTCCAAGGCAGATGCATTAATTGGCGTGTGCACAGAGGTAAGAAAACTGCACAAATACTTAGAATGTACATTTTTCTGTAAGGGTATATCCACACAGCAATATTAAAATGCTGTCCGAAATCTGATTTTGAATGGTAACTATCGAGAGTTAATTAACAATTCGTAAACAGATTCCTTATTAGAGTATGTTCACACAGTGTATTTGCAGTGCGCATTTTGCCACGTATTTGTGCTTTATACGTGGCAAAATGTGCTCCGCAATTACGGTAATTCATAGCTCTCATAGAGAACTATGAATTACGCGTCATCTCCCCCTGGGCGTACAATATGATCGTATTGTACCCTCGGGGAGAGAAGTGACGAGTCACTTCTAAGCAGCGTTTATGCGCCGCAAATAATAGAAGTGAATGGGGCCGGCCTGTCCTGAGAAGAACGCGCTGATCAGTGCGTACTTCCAAAACACATGGTGTATAGCTGCAAAAAATGCTTATCTGCATGTAGTCTCATTACAGATAGTAGGTTATAATATAATGATTGCTCCACTGTTCTATGGACAGAGATAGATAAGATTAGACTAAACCAATGACAAGAGCAATACATGAAAGGACAATGGGTTAATCTTTTCCTGCCCTGAGGAGTTTACAGCTTCCGTCATGCTTATCAGGTCCTGCTGGTAATACTTACACCTCTCAGGCCTCTAGTGAACCTGGAAGAGAACCGTACAGTACGTGCCCCACTCCGCTGTGGGAACATACCCTTAAATGAGGAAAAAATTAAAAGGCGAGGGATCTTCAGGCCAGGAAAGAATAAGGAAAATTTCTGTAGCCTAATAAGCTGTCCTTCAATCAATGCATCAGCAGTGCTTGGGAGGGTAAACCAGGGGAATTGAGTCATGGGTTTCATATTTTGTCGAATTTTTGCATCGCCTTCCGTTTCAGATATACTCCTCTCTCCATTCACAAAGCCCTATCATTACATAAGTTTTTTTATAATTTTTTTCTACAGAGAAAAAAAAAATCAAAATTTTTGTACTTACCGTAAAATCCTTTTCTCGTCCGATTCATTGGGGGACACAGCGCCTTGGGTATAAGCCCTAGGAGGCTGACACTAGGAGTACCAAACGTGTTGGGCCCACCCCAATGGCCTATATCCCTCATGCTGACGCCAGGCTGATCAGTTGGTACAAAAGCTGTGGCCCTCAGGAGGAGCAAAAGAGAACACCGATTCCATGGAGAAAAAACGAGAGGGGGACCTGTGTCCCCCAATGAATCGGACAAGGAAAGGATTTTATGGTAAGTACAAAAATCCAATATTCTTGCCAATGTCATTGGGGGACATAGCACCTTGGGATGTCCAAAAGCAGTCCCTGAGGGTGGGAAAAAAAAGAGGTAACAACTAAAAAAAATTCATCAGCAGTGACAAGCATTAGCACACTGCTGCCTGAAGTACCTTATGGCCGAGACTTGCGTCAGACAAGGCCAAGGTATGGATTTGGTAGAACTTAGAAAAAATATGGGCCGAAGCCCAGGTGGTAGCTTTGCAAACCTGTAAAGCTGAAGCTTGATGCGGTGACCCGAAACGGGTTACCCCCTAGACCGAAATTGCAGACCGGATCCAGCTGGCAATGGTGGTCTTAGAGGCCGCCAGGCTCCTGCGTGGACCCTCAGGAATGACAAAGAGGGCCTAAAGGATTCCGAAACAGAGAGGTAGATCCGAACGGCCCTGACCACGTCTAAACAATGAAACGCTCACTCTCAAGGATGAGGGGCAGAACTATGTCCTCATTGATATGAAACCACCTTAGGGAGAAATGAAGGAACAGGAGGCAAAACAACCTTGTCCTCATGCAGAACCAAAAGAGGGGACTTACATGATAGAGCCGCCAGTTCAGACACTCGGCGGATGGAAGTGATCACCACCAGGAAGGCCACCTTCCATGAAAGTAAACGTAGGGAAACTTCCCGTAGTGGCTCAAAGGGTGAAGACTGCATGGCCTTCAAAACAAGATTTAAATCCCAAGGTTCGATAGGCCTACGAACAGGAGGGACGGAATGTGCGACCACCTGCAAAAAGGTTTTAACCTGAGAGCGGGAGGCCAGCTTGCGCTGAAACAAAATCGAGAAAGCAGAAATCTGACCTCTCAAGGAGGACAGGCCGAGCCCCAGCTCCAGGCCTGACTGTAGAAAAGACAGGACCCTTGGAGTAGAGCATACCAAGGGGGGAAATTCCCAGGCTTCAGCCCAGACAAAAAAGGCCTTCTAGGTACAGTAATAGATCCGGGCGGACTGAGGCTTGCGCGCCCGAATCATGGTCCGGATAACAGAATCCAACAAACCCCGAGATTTTAATATTGCAGTTTCAACAGCCACGGCATCAAACGCAGCCGCGGTAAAGTGGGGTGGAACAGGGGACCCTGCGAGAGAAGGTCTGGACATAACAGAAGGGGCCAAGGAGCGTCTGCCAATAGGGCGACGAGATCCGCGTACCAGGACCTAAGGGCCAATCTGGGATAACGAGAATAGCTGGTACCCTCTTGGACTTTAGGTGCTTGAGCATTTGAGGAAGAAGAGACTAGGGTGGAAAAAGGTAGATCAAAGTGAACTGACTCCGTCGTAGGACCAGCGCAGCTACTGCTAGGACCAGGGGATCCCTGGCCCTGGCCACGTAACTCGGGAGTTGGTGATTGAGGCGAGAAACAAACAGATCGTCGTCTGACGTATCCCACTTTTGGCAAAGAAGGCGAAAAACCTCCGGTAGTAGAGCCCACACCCCGGAATCGACCGGTGCTTGACTGAGATGGTCGGCCAGCCAGTTCTCCACCCTTGGAATGAAAACCATCGACAAGGCCAGCACCAACCGCTGTGCCCAGCGAAGAATCCTCGCAGCTTCCCGAAAAACTGCCCGGCTTCTGATGCCGCCCTGATGATTCAGATAGGCCACTGCCGTGGTGTTGTCGGATTGAATCTAAACTGGGTGACCCCAAATGAGAGGGGACCAAAGCGAGAGCACCAGGAAAATGGCCCGGAGCTCCAGAACATTGACCTGAAGACCAGATTCCCTGAGGGACCAGAGACCCTGAGTCATCTGGGAGCCGAAGACAACGCCGCACCCCGATGCACTGGCGTCTGTGGTGATGATCAGCCATTGCGGGGACAGAAACTACTTCCCTTGATATGACGCAGGGGAGGCTAGCCACCAGCCCAGGTCAGCTCACACCTGGGGTGGCAGACGAACCGTTGTGTCCAGGGTCATTGGAGTCCCATCCCACCGAGACATGATTGCCTGCTGCAGAGGGCGAGAAAGAAACTGTGCAAAGGTCACAGCCCCGAAGGCAGCCACCATCCTGCCGAGAACCTGCATGCAAGTGCGAAGGGTATACGGAGCGCGATTCAGAAGAAGAGAAACATCTAAACGTAACTGCTGGATTTTCCCTGGTGGAAGAAATACTTTGGCCCCCTGAGTGGCGAGAATCATCCCCAGAAACGCCATCCTTTGTGATGGGATCAGACAGGACTTGTCGAAATTGACTATCCACCCAAATCGCACCAAGGTGTCTAGGGTGATCCTGATTCTGTCCAGACAAGCGCGACGAGAAGGAGCCTTCACCAGAAGGTCGTCCAGATAAGGAATAATGGTCACCTCCCTGATGCGAAGAATCGCCATCAGGGGCGCAAAAACCTTTGTGAAGACCCTTGGTGCAGTCTCGCGGCCGAACGGCAGAGCTCTGAACTGAAAGTGCCGAGAGCCTACTATGAAACGCAGGAACTACTGGTGGACCCGGGAAATAGGGACGTGCAGATAAGTGTCCTTGATGTCTATAGTGGACAGAAATTCGCTCCGCTCCAGAGAGACTATCACCGACCGGAGCGACTCCATGCGAAAACTGGGAACTTGCACATACCGGTTGAGCTCCTTGAGATCCAACACTGGCCTCAATGAGCCGCCCTTCTTGGAAACCATAAAAAGGTTTGAGTAAAAACCAAGAAAACGCTCGGACTCGGGGACGGGCACAATCACCCCCTGAAGGAGGAGGGTAGGGATTGCCAGAAAAAATGCTGATGCCCGAGCCGGGGAAGCAGGTGGCGATGAAAGAAGAAACTGTGTTGGGGAGTATACCTGAAGTGAATCCTGTGTCCTGAAGTGATGACCTCGCGAACCCAGGCGTCGTCGACCTGAAACTGCCAGATTTCCTGGTACTGAAGGAGACGGCCCCCCACCCGAGACAGATTTTCAGGTGGGGGCAAGCCCCCAAACCAAGTGTGACTTGGCGGGAAGGACCCTTGGGCGTTCTGCAAGGCCGTGGCAGGACGAAGTTGGTCTGACTTCTGAGGGGCGCTTCCCCACGGCCGGCCTGAAAAAAATCTCCGAAATGGCTGAAACTGGGTGCGCTTTTTAAGTGAAAGGTGAGAGAGCCTTGGCCCATTCCGGGGAGGGGTCAGGCCCTGCGGCGGTCGGCAGAGGAGCAACACAAAGGGCACTGGGCTGGCCACACGAGAATTTCTTGTGGCAACAGGCGCAGCAAAGTAAGTCGCCGCTGCTTTGGATGCAGGCGGTTTTAACCCCTCATCCTTGGAAAGGGACATGGCTGCATGGTGTGCGGGGCAGGGATAGATGGCCCAATGAAGGCCAACTTACCACCCTAAGGTGCTGTGTCCTCCACGGAAGCCAGGAGATGCAGCAAGCAGCCAGGACACCGAACGCCAGAGAATGGTGATTAGGCTCCGCCCCAACACAAGCCCGGGCTGCTGGAGGTCCTGCCCCATCCTGGCAGGGGCCCAGACCTGTTTGGGGCGGTCCCCGGGGCGGCACAAACCCAGGAGAGGGCGCAGCCTGGAAACCGGGGGCTAAATTTGAAGCCAAGACTCGGATGGCCAGAACGGCCCCAAAATGCCTCCCCAACGGGTAAGGAGAACCCGAGCCCCTTGGAGGACCCATCCTTCCCCCCAGCAGCCAGTGCCATGCCCGGACATGCTGTACCGTGGCGGAAACTCCGCAGTACCACATAGTTGCTCAAAAGCCGGCACAGCAGGCCACACATTCCCTGCTGCCTAGGTACGGCTAAGCGGGGGAGCACACTTTTATTTATCAATCTTTTTTGTGTGAATTTTGTTTCTGGTTCATGTACTTCACATACTCTGTACCTTCAGGCAGGCATTTTTATGTAACTTTTGTTTTGTTGATTTACTCTGATATTTTAGCCCCAGTTGATCAAGGCAGCTCCTGCAGTTACCCAGCCCCTGTGATCACGTGACTTTCAGGGACAAGAAGATGACCTACTGAGCTGTATACAGCTGTATATACAGTGATGGGGGAAGGCAGGGACGGTAACTAACAATCCCTGCCTTCTCTCTGAAGAGCCCGACAGCTGTGTAATTGGCATGCAAACTCTGAAAAGATATTTCACAGTTAAATGCTTATCAGCTGGATGTACATGGTCAACAGATGATCGGTAAATGAGAGGCTTTCTTGGGGTATAAGCCAAATGTGCACCAGGTGTAGCATGATTCAGGCCTTGTAGTTATCCTATACATTTTTTTTGTGTTTTATTTTTCTCCCCAGCACGATGGGTTATCCAGTCAGGTGCTGACCCTGGATCTTACTTTGTACGAAGAGGACGAGGAGGAAGAGGCTGAGAAGAAATGAGAGCCGATGTTCCCCAGTTATAAATGTTGGCCAAGTGTTCACTTTATATTTTCTGTTTTCCACTGTCTGCAGAGTCCTGAATAACTCTGGGTATATGCGATTTTGGAGTCAATTGTTTCACTGTTAGATGTATTTTTATAGTGATTAACTTGGTTCTGTTGAGGCTGGTAAATACAGATTTGTGTTAAAATTAAATCTATGAGCAGATTATATCTTTGGTTATGATTCACCTACTATTCATGTCAGGCCTGGGCCTCCATAATAGAAAAATATGCGGTTTTCCTGAGTGGCTCTTGAGCAGGAGATTCTGTTCACCATGCAGGATACGTAACATGACTGATTTATTGGGTAGGTCATTACGCACGCAGCAATACCAAATATGCTTACTTTATTTTTTTTTAATCTTTTTTGGGGCGATTGGCATTTGTAAAGGGCTTTTTTTTTTTGTACTTGTCCCCATAGGCGACTTGAATCAGTGAATCTTTAAATCACTGTAAGGCTATGTTCACACGGCTTAACTGCAGGACGTAATAACACCCCGCAATTACGCCGTGTGGACAGGGGCGGGAGCGGGGGGCCGGCACGTCGCCGGCCCATAGAGAATCGCTGCTAGCAGGGAGAGGAGACGGAATCCATAGTTCTCTATGAGAACTGTGGATTACCGTCGTTACTAGGACGTATTCAGCCCGTAATTTGCGCACTCCGGCGCGTAATTACGGGCCGAAATACGTCCAGGATTAAGCCGTGTGAACATAGCCTTACAGTACATAGCTTTTGTTAGGCTTCTGGGTTGCTGTAGAGAGCATCGGCTGCGGAGGGGGAGGGGTGGGGGAAGGGGGGCGATGTATCCAGAGAGAGCTCCCTCCTTCTGTCTTTCCCTTTCAGTCACCGTCCTGGGACAGTGTATCTACTAGTAGCTGCATAAATACATTTGCAGTCTTCCCTAAGTGGCAGCAGAGGCAGAATTGATCATTTTACTCTATGACTGTGTGTAGGAAGGTAGCAGACAAACTGATCTCCTAGCCCTGCACAGATTTCTGATGCAGTTTTTAAGAACAGCAGAAATTACCAAGTCAAGACTGTAAAATACTGTCAAAATGGCTACAGGGATGGTACTTCCATAGTGTCACTGTAGCAAAAAGTGTAAAAGTCACCTCGCCCACTGTATCCTTCAAACATCCCTCCACATGTGGTGCTGGGAGTTATTGGAAGCTCCTCAATCCCAATGCAAAATACTCACTGCATGCTCCAGTATCCAAAAGAATGACTTCATGGAAAGGAATGGATAGTATCGCATGAAATGTTACTTTTATTCCAAAAATATAAAATCTGTGGAACGGTTCGTTGTTTATAGCCCCTGGAATAAAAGTGACATTTTACGCTGTAATATTTATTATTTTCCATAAAATCTTTTGTTTGGATGCCGAAGCACGCATGTATTTTCTATAGTGCAGGGGTGTCAAACTCAAGGGCACAGTGGACTGAAATTAAAAACTTAACCAAAGTTGTGGGCCAACCTTGATATTTATTGGAAAAAACAATGCTCATTATCTGTGGCACGGAGTACCCTGCTGCCTGCAGAGATGATGGGGCTGAGAAAGAGCTGGAATGGTTAAGTGTTGAGGCCCCTGGATCAGATGTACACAGCCCTGGCCTTTACATTGCAGACCAGGTTTGGCCCATAGGCATGAGTTGGACATCCCTGCCATAGTGTCACTGTGTCACATAGACGTATCATTCAGTATCTGTAGGTGATAGAGCTGCCCATAAATGTTTAGAGCAGCTGGTAAGGAGCCAATCCCCCCATAACCCAGGGGCTCAGGCAAATATATATATACATATATATATGTGTGTGTGTGTAAGTCTTCCCACTGACAAAGACATGAACAGTCTAGAATTTTAAGGGTATGTTAATTTTAACATTGAGAGATAGAAAATCCAAAATAATATCCAGAAAATCTCATTGTATAAATTATATAAAATTATTTGCATTTTGCAGTGAGAAATTAGTATTTGATCCCCTCGCAACCATTAAGAGTTCTGGCTCCTACAGACCAGTTAGACGGTCCTAATCAACTCATTATGTGCATTAAAGACAACTGCCTTAAATAGTCCCTGTTATAAAATACTCCTGTCCACAGAATCAGTCAGTCAGACTCTATCCTCTTCTACGTGGGCAAGTCCATAGAGCTTTCTATGGATGTCAGGGACAAGATAATAGACCTGCACAAAGCTGGAATGGGCTACAAAACCATAAGTAAGACGCTGGGTGAGAAGGAGACAACTGTTGGTGCAATAGTAAGAAAATGGAAGAAATACAAAATGACTGAGAGATCAGCCTAAAACTACACGGGGGGAACTTGTTAGTGATCTCAAGGCAGCTGGGACCACAGTCACCGAGAAAACCATTGGTAATACATTACACCGTAATGGTTTAAAATCCTGCAGTGCCCGCAAGGTCCCCCTGCTCATGTGCAGGCCCGTAAGGAGTTTGCCAATGAACACCTGGATGATTCTGTGAGTGATTGGGAGAAGGTGCTGGGGCTCAGATGAGACAAAAATTGAGCAATTTGGCATTAACTCAACTCGCCGTGTTTGGAGGAAGAGAAATGCTGCCTATGATCCAAAGAACACCGTCCCTACTGTCAAGCATGGAGGTGGAAATATTATGTTTTGGGGGGTGTTTCTCTGGTAAGGGCACAGGACTACGTCACCACATCAGTTGGAGAATGGATGGAGCTATGTACTGTAAAATCCTGAGTGACAACCTCCTTCTCTCCGTCAGGACATTAAAAATGGGTCGTGGCTGGGTCTTCCAGCAAGACAATGACCCAAAATATACAGCTAAGACAACAAAGGAGTGACTCAAAAAGAAGCACATTAAGGTCATGGAGTGGCCTAGCCAGTCTCCAGACCTTTATCCCATAGAAAACTTATGGAGGAAGTTGAAGCTCTGAGATGCCAAGCGATAGCTTCAAAGTCTTAATGATTTAGAGATTATCTGCAAAGAGGAGTGGACCAAAATTCCTTCTGACGTGCACATACCTCATCATCAACTACAAAAAACGTCTGCTGTGCTTGCCAACAAGGGTTTTGCCACCAAGTATTTTTTTTTTTTAAACATATTTTATTTGCATTTTCAAATAACAATCATGAATCTCTGACATGTTACATTATTCATATCATAAGTTGCACAGTCTCAAGGCCATGTGCCTGAGGTATGAAAGCATCACATACAGAGCGTAAGACATCAACGTAAAGAAATGAAGCGACGGAATCCACTGTTCTCTATGAGAGCAGTGGATTACCATAATGACTCCGAGCATTGGCGCCATACTGAAGCATAAATCCGGCGCGCAGTACGGCGCCAATCTGCGGCAAAATAAGCCGTGTGAACGAGGCCTTAATTGCGTGATGGGAGCTTACAATATTCACACCTGCAATCTTCCCAACGTACCACAGATCCCCTCTTTGCAGTACCATCCCGTGTATTTGAACACCTGCATGAGAGCTCCAATCTCCCTGTCGGAGTAATGCGACTCTATAAAGGTTCTCCATCTTTGGAAGAAACCCTTGGTGCGGGTCTCCGTGTGCCTTTCGGTTTCTAGCCTGTCGGCTATGAGGTAGTCCTCTAACTGTTTTATTACCCCGGAAATGGATGGAGAGTGGGCTTCAGCCAAAACTGCAGTAAGCGTTTCTTCGCCACCAGAAGGGCAATATGAACTATTCCGGGGTAGCTGGTGGGGTGTGTTGACTCCCCAGGGCCCTCCCCCTCGTCCATGTCTGGAGGTTTAGGATAATGAAAGATCAGGAACTCGTAATGCTTTTCCAAGTGAACCCCAAAGAGTAGCTGAATGTATTGGATAACTGTGTCCCAGTAAGTCTGTGTGTAGCTACATTCCTACAAGCCATGCCATAGGTCCGTTTTGTGTGCGCCGCATTTGGGGCAATGCTGTAATCTATCTGGGAAATTTTTGGAGGGGGGGAGATTAAAAGCGTAGATGGCGTTATGTACAATCTTGAAATAAGTTTCACGCCAGGTTTCACAGATGATATGTTTATGTATCGCCACGATAACTTGTGGAATCAGGTCTGGAACCTGGTCATTCCCCAATCGGCGACGCCAATATTGGAATGCCTGTGAAGCTACTCCTTTTCGACACCACCCTCTCATATCAGCGTAAAGGCCCGAAAGGGAGCAAGAATCCTTGTGAGTAGTAACAAACATGTCGAAATCATTGGGGATGGTCTCCTTAGAGACATCTCTGAGCCTCCCCCTGCAGAAATAAAAGAGCTGATAGGTGGCCAAAAGATGTGACTCCGGTAAGGAGAACCTCTCAATCATTTCCAAGGGCCTCAGCCACCTATGTAGCTGTGGTTGCATCAACTGCCCCACGGTAGCCAAGCCTCGCTCTCTCCATCTCCGAAACATCGGGTTGCTCCTACCCAAGGGAAACTCGGGGTGATCCCAAATATGCATATCTTTGGAAAGAGCAAAGGAAAGGCCTAAGCGTTTCCTCAGCTCCTCCCAGACCAGTAACGTGTCCCTAATAAATGGGGACAACTTTATCAAGGTGGGGGAGCTTGGGATATCTAGTGTGGAACAGAGCTTGTGGATGCCAGGGAGACATTAGTTCCTTCTCCAATTCCCAGTTCGAGAAGCAGGAGCAACCTTCAATCCAATCAAGCATGTGTCGGCCCAAACATGCCAGATTATACCCCCCTACCCGAACCGGCAATATTAGTTTGTGTAGAGCGATGCGTGGTTTTTTCCCTGCCCAAATGAATTTGGAGAAGCATGAGTTAATTTTATTAATGTCCGTGTGCTTGAGAAGGAAGGGGAGTGTCTGTAGGGGATATAGGAGCTTTGGGAAGCAGACCATTTTTATGGCATGGCATATCCCAGCCAAAGACAATGGTAACGAAGTCCACCGCCTCAAGTCCTGGGAAATTTTGTCTATGAGAGGAGGAATATTTAATCTGTACATCTGGTCTGGAGTCCTGCCAATCTTGATGCCCAGATAGGTAAGATATTCCTGAACCCGGGTTATGTCTAGCCCTACACTGGCTAAGTGGGACTGAGACAATTTCGGACCTAGTTCAAGTAATTAGCTTTTAGACACGTTAACTTTATACCCTGAAAAAGTGCTGAAATGTTGCAGGGCAGCTAGCACTGGGGAGAGGTGCTTCAGGGGATCTGCCAAAAACAATATAAGATCGTCGGCGAACAGAGCAATTTTCACCTCTTTGTCACCTATCCGTATGCCCTTGAAAAGGTCAGAGTCCTCAAGCAGCTGGGCCAGGGGCTCCAAGGCCAGGTTAAAAAGTAAGGGGGACAGCGGGCACCCCTGTCTTGTACCCTTTTGAAGGAAGAATTTTGGAGAGAGGAAGCCTATAGTGTGTATTTGTGCCGTTGGGGCATCATAGATGGCAGCAAGGAAAGACCTAAACGTCCCTGTAATCCCCAAGGCATCCAGAACAAAGCAAAGCCAGTCCCAGCGGACATTATCAAAAGCCTTTTCTGCATCCAAGGCCAATAAGACCGGCTGCTCTCCTGGTAAAGGTTTGTGTCGGATTCTCTCTAAGACTGCAAGTACCTTCCTGATGTTGTCCAATATTTTGGAGAGAATCTTTTGATCTATATCTATAAGGGATATGGGCCTATAGGATGCGGGGAGCAGTGGATCCTTTCCTTTCTTTGGGAGAATTTTGATATAAGCGTTTTTGGATTTCGGACGCATAGTCCCAGTGTGTAAGATCAGATTGTAGTATTCAGTGAGGGTGGGGGTGATCTGATCACTCAAGATCTTATAAATCTCCCCAGAAAACCCATCGGGTCCAGGGGCCTTGCCTGTTTTCAAGTAGCGAATGGCCATCCTGACCGCCTCCTCGGTTATATCTGCGTTCAGTTCCTCTTTCTGAAGATCTGATAGGTGCGGCAAATTGATTTTAGAAAGGAATCGTTGCCCTTCCTCTGCTTGCAGTTGTCCCTCAGAGGAGTACAGCATGGCATAGTATTGCCTGAGCGTGTCATTGATCCCTGCAAGGTCAGTAGTGATAGTGCCCTCTGGCGTACGAAGGGCGTGAATATGCGCAGGTTTGTAGGCTCCCTTCAGGAACCGGGAAAGGAGTTTCCCGGATTTATTCCCGAGCCTGAAAAGGGTCGAGTGTAAGTGAGTCCTGTGTATCTCCTCCCTACGCTTTGCCCACAGATTAAACTCTCTTCTGGCCTTTTCCCAATTCTGTCTGGGCCCCTCGGGCCACCAAGTATTAAAGGGGATGTATAGCTTCATCAGTTCGGCTGTTTCTTGAAGCTTGATTTTCTCAGTTCCTGAAATCCAGGGGCGTTTCTTCTCCCAGCTGGGTGTTTCTTTCCTGAAGGGGGATGACATCATCCCCCCCCCCTTCACTGTTCATGCTCGCTCCCGAGTCATTATGTTCTTCCTCCCCCCATCTCTGAGTCCACATGTCACTGTCCTCTCCCTATGCAGTCTTATTTTGTGAGAACTGTTTACCACAGCCCTACATTCAGTCTAGACAGTCTTTTATGAACTCAGAGCACTGATCTTTTCTCCTCACAGCTGGAGGTTTGTTACAGTTGAATCCAATCTTCTATGAACTCATCCAGAGCACAGATCCATCACTCTTCTATGTTTACACGCAGGAGCATTAGGCACCGAAGCACAATTCTGCTGTTTTCTGATAGTAGAAGCAGCTGCAATGTCACTGAGGAGCTGCTAGCTGTACAGAGTGAAATTGTTGCCGGCCCCTTACACGCAGGAGCATTAGACACTGAGGCACAATTCTGCTGTTTTCTGATTGTAGAAGCAGCTGCAGTGTTACTGTAGAGCTCCTGGCTGTGCAAAGTGAAATGTTGCCGGCCCCTTATTCTGAGTGAGAGAGGCAGGAATGCGCACTCCCGTGAATACGACCGGGGGCCAGACAGAATGTAAATTAGTAGAGCCGTCAGCCAATGAAATGAAAGGTGGGATCCCACTGGCACTGGGGAACTGTGTTTACACAAAACGAAAATAAGGGAGACAGTGAAAACAAGACAGCTTTGCTAATGACATCCAATTGCAAAGTTGCTTGTTTTCACTGTCCCCTTATTCTGAAGACCATTTAAGTATTGTTTGCCAGAGGGATCAAATACTTATTTCTCTCAGCAAAATGCAAATAAGTTTATATAATTTCTACAACTTGATTTTCTGGATTTTATTTTGGATATTCTATTTTACATAGTTTGTAAGGCCAAAAAAAGACAAGACGTGCATCCAGTTCAACCTATTGTGCTAAAGTGTTGATCCGGAGGATCCATGTTAAAATTAACCTACCCTTAAAATTATAGACTGTTAATGTCTTTGTCAGTGGGCAAACTTACACAATCAGCAAGGGATCACATTTTTTCCTTCATTGTATTTTGTAAACCGTATTACCTGTACAATTAATGCAGAACTGTCAGTAAATCCAGATGTAACTTTTTATTTACAGATGGCTGCTGCCACTAGAACACAATAGCGTTTCACATAGAGTAGGGATCAAGGAAATCTGAGGCCATCAACCCTTCATTCACTAGAGGGAGCCACAAGTCTTCTTTCTTTCGTAGACATTGCTGAAGTTTTCTAGTCCTGGAGTTTTGACCACTAATCTTAGTGCAGCCGTTGCTGTTGGTGCCTTGAGGCCACTGGAGCCAGTGCACAACACAGCAGATACAAGGAGTTCGCGCACACGGCTTTGAAGTGTTCATTATTTTTGCTGACAACCCAAAGCCAACATGTAGAAGTCTGCAGCTTTCTAAACGTAGTGAGCTTCATACCTAAGACAAGTAACCCAATGTACAGAGACTGAAGCTGAGTTTATTACCTCCCCCTAAAGCTCCAGACTTTTGCCTTTAGTGGCTAATACCAGAAGCTACTTCCTCTCACAGATATCATTTTCCATGACAGTATTGTCACCCAATTCCCAATCTAACCTACAAATCTACAAGTATACAGTGGGGAAAAAGAAGTATTTAGTCAGCCACCAATTGTGCAAGTTCTCCCACTTAAAAAGATGAGGCCTGCAATTGACATCATAGGTCGACCTCAACTATGAGAGACAAAATGAGAAAACAAATCCAGAAAATCACATTGTTGATTTGGAAAGAACTTATTTGCAAATTATGGTGGAAAATAAGTATTTGGTCACCTACAAACAAGCAAGATTTCTAGCTCCCACAGACCTGTAACAACTTCTTTAAGAGGCTCCTCTGTCCTCCACTCATCACCTGTAGTAATGGCTCCTGTTTGAACTTGTTATCAGTATAAAAGACACCTGTCAAACAGTCACACTCCAAGCTCCAGACCAAAATGCTGTTGAAGGACACCAGAAACAAAATTGTAGCCCTGCACCAGGCTGGGAAGACTCAATCTGCAGTAGGCAAGTAGCTTGGTGTGAAGAAATCAACTGTGGGAGTAATAATTAGAAAATGGAAGACATACAAGACCACTGATAATCTCCCACCATCTGGGGCTCCATGCAAGATCTCACCCCGTGGGGCAAAATGATCACAAGAACAGTGAGCAAAAAATCCCAGAACCACACGGGGGGGAACTAGTGAATGACCTGCAGAGAGCTGGGACCAACATAACAAAGGCTTCCATCAGTAACACACTACGCCGCCAGGGACTCAGATCCTGCAGTGCCATACGTGTCCCCCTGTTTAAGCCAGTACATGTCCGGGCCCGTCTGAAGTTTGCTAGAGAGCATTTGGGTGAGAGTATTGGGAGAATATCATTATGATCAGATGAATCCAAAGTAGAACTGTTTGGTAGAAACACAACTCGTCGTGTTTGAAGGAGAGAGAATGCTGAGTTGCATCCAAAGAACACCATACCTACTGTGAAGCATGGTGGGGGGGGCAACATCATGCTTTGGGGCTGTTTCTCTAAAAGGGACCAGGAAGACTGACCCGTGTACATGAAAGAATGAATGGGGCCATGTATTGTGAGATTTTGAGTGCAAACCTCCTTCCAAACAGCAAGAGCATTGAAGAGAAAACGTGGCTGGGTCTTTCAGCATGACAATGATACCAAGCACACCGCCAGGGCAACGAAGGAGTGGCTTCATAAGAAGCATTTCAAGGTCCTGGAGTGGCCTAGCCAGTCTCCAGCTCTCAACCCCATAGAAAACCTTTAGAGGGAGTTGCACAGCAACAGCCCCAAAACATCACTGCTCTAGAGGAGAAATTTCATGGAGAAATGGGCCAACATACCAGCAACCATGTGTGCCAACCTTGTGAAGACTTACAGGCAACGCTTGACCTCTGTCATTGCCAACAAAGGATATAACAAAGTATTGAGATGAACTTTTGTTATTGACGAAATACTTATTTTCTGCCGTAATTTGCAAATTCTTTGCAAATCAGAAAAATCATCTTTTTAAGTGGGAGAACTTGCATAATTGGTGGCTGACTAAATACCTTTTTTCCCCAATGTATGATAGCTTGAGTTCACACTGTTAATGCATACTTTGCAGTTACAGCTAGTAATGTCCAACTTTGGTTGGAGGAGAAGGACCAAGTCTTCCAAGTACTACCCTGCCCCCTAATTCTCCTGCCCCTGGATGGTGGTGTTGGCTCTATGGACCCTTCACCATCTGTGTATTGAGAAATCTGCTTGGATTTGAGCAACAGTAGATAAGCCTAGATCACTCCATCTCTGAAACGTTTACAATTTATAGAATTCAGGAAGTTTCGGTTTAGACCAGGTTATTTGGTGTAAGCGGAAACTCCCATGATAGACTTGCCCCTGTCCCATATCTTGTACATTAACTTAAACTTAGGAAAATTAAGAGAGAAACGCTCCAGACTCCAGAATACAACAAAGGTTAGGCCAGCTGGAAAATTGAGCCATAAGTTTACCTACTGAGCCAATTCCTTTTCTCTTGTCCCCACCCAAAAAAAGTGTTTTCCATTGGGCGGTAGAAGTAGAGCCATGCGTTTGGGGATGGCAAACCACTCTCTTTTTTATCTCTTTACAAGCGATTAACCCTATCTGGTGTGGCCCTTTTTCCACAGTAATTCCTGAAATACTATTATTTTCTGAAAAAAAGAAAGCTGGGACCCCCTGGGGAGCTATGGGTTCTAAAAGGTGTGGGGATACTGGGTTTCCCGAAAATTTGAATAGCAGAGATTTTGTTCAATTTTCCCTAATATAAGGGCGCCCCCCCCCCCCCCCAGCTTCCAACCAGGGCCGTCCCTAAGGGGGGGCGAGGAAAGGTTGGGGGGGGGGGACGGGTATTCCCAAAGCCCCACTACCCCGAAAAGGGGGTGGGATATATTGCTGAGAAGAGTGTTGAAGGACCTGTGCAGGGAGGTATGTGATGTGAGTCACCCAGGTCCCGAAAATCCAGGGACAGGAGACTTTTACAAGTAAGGGGGATGGGGGGAAGAACAGAGCAATGTTTAACTGCACACACCCCCAGAGGAGGGGCAATTTGGGGCATGCTGGGACTTCTATTTTTACAAGTCCCGCATGTCCCTTTTTGCCTTCCTTTGAGTTAAGTCACTCCCAGTTTGCCATAAATGTCCTTTTATACATAAAATTCCTAAGGGTTTTGGTCACTCAAAACTTTAAGATATTTTATATATACCACACACAAAACTAGTATAGCTGTTTAAAATTTTTTTTGGGTGGAAAATAAGACATCCCCTGAAAAATTAAAAACGCAGCACATTTTTTTGGAGCAAAAAAATTAAAATAAGGCGCTTTTTATTTTCGGGGGAAAAAACCGGGTTTAAAAATCATTTTAATTTAAAATGTTACAGCCATTGGTTTGGGAGTTTGCCCGAGGGAGGGGCTTTTAAGCAAAAAAACTTTTAGATTCTTTGGTTTAATTTTTTTTTGTCAAAAAATGCTTATTGCCCCCACGGGAACCCTTTCAACGTTTATTTCAAAAGCCCGGGGGGTTTTACTCTATTTTAAATCTCAAAAGAGCCAAATTTTAGGACCCCTCACTGGGTTAACCCAACCCCCATTATTTCCCGAGAGAAAAAAAAAAAAAACGCACCAACCCCGAAACATTTCTGCCGGGCCCTAACAGTTTTTTTATGATGTTAATATCATAAATTTCTTCTTTTTTGGGGTTTTCCTTTTAATGTATTGCCCCTTTTTGCAGTGGGGGGCCCCTGGTTGTGGTGTGGTATAATTTTAAAATATAATTTTATATATTTTATTTTTATATTTTATTATAAAAAATTTATATATTTTATATTATTTATATATTTTTATATTTATATTTATATGCCGCAAAAACCCTTTCCCGGGGGCACCCCCTTCACAGGGGTGGTTTTTTTTAGAAGTGTTTTTTTGTGCAGAAAAATATATGTTTTTATTTGGCATTTATTGTTTTAAATTTATAGGGGGAAAAGGGGGGCCCCCTTTTTTTTTTCTGCACCCCACCCCCTTTCACAGGGTGGGTTTTCAGTGCAGTATGCTTGCAGGATTGGTGTTTTTTTTGTTTTTTTTCTCTTGGTAATGGGGTCGGGGTTTTTTTTTTTTTAACCCGTGAGAGGTGAATTTGGCTCTTTTGGAGGTTAAAGATTAGAGTAGGACAAACCCGGGCCCTTTAAAATCCAAAGTTTTTAAGTTTTGTGGGCCCGCTTAAACTTTTTTTGTTCCAAAAAAATTGGGGAACTAAAAATCTCAAAGTTTTTTTTTATGTATGATAAAAAAGTTAAAAGCTTCTTTTGGGGTTTCCCTGTAAAGTAAGCCTAGGTTTGGGCGAAGTGCCCTTTTTGGGGTTTTGGTTTTTAATGTAAAA
>JAODAL010066476.1:0-17738 GCA_025379985.1 Phyllomedusa bahiana | reverse complement strand
TCTCGTTTAGCCAACGCAATCGCTCAACACTACTTGAGATGCTAACCTTTTCTTCCCTAGATGCCTGGAGTCTTTGGCAGCAAGTTTAGAAGCCAGAAGGCTTTCTGTCACTTATGGAATATCTCAGTAGGAAACAGCAATTTATATATTGGTAAACTGTATTGCCTACCATATATATTCTGTCTTGATGTAAATTATATGTTAAATTTTCAAAATCCAATAAAATATGTTTAAAAAAAACAAAACGTTACCTCTATTGGGTCCTATTCAGACCAGCACACTTCAGGGAGCGAAGAGACCTGCTTCAAAGCACACTGCACTTATTTAAAACCTGAGGAAGTGGGTGATGTACAAAAACCAAAATGGAGTCCGCCACTACTCCCTTACATAAAGTAAAAAAAAACAAAACATTTGGTTTTGCACATGAAAAAACTTTGTTTAAAAAAAGCACAAATGCACACTGGTGTGGCAGCAATACATATAGTCATTCAAATTCAAAAAAACAGTGGCACATCATGGACTAAAGAAACTATCAAAAAGGACATAGGAATTTTGGAAAAAGCATTACTGCTAAGTAGGATATATGGAAAAAAATGAGGTTCTTTGTTCACACTTCTGGCCAGAACTGCTTAAGCCCACTTCCGAAACTTCACCGGGGCCTCAGGCAAGTGGGTCCTATGCTAACGTTACCTCTATTGGGTCCTATTCAGACCAGCACACTTCAGGGAGCGAAGAGACCTGCTTCAAATCACACTGCACTGATTTAGAACCTGAGGAAGTGGGTGAAGTACAAAAACCAAAATGGAGTCCGCCACTACCTTACATAAAGTCAAAAAAAAAAAAAAAATATTTGGTTTTGCACATGAAAAAACTTTGTTTTAAAAAAAGCACAAATGCACACTGGTGTGGCAGCAATACATATAGTCATATAGTTTTTTTTTTTTTTTTGAAAAAAAATGTATAACGCCGTTCCAGCATGGGTTTATGAAGGATTGGTCCTGTCACACTAATCTGATCAGCTTCTATGAGGAAGTCAGTGCTAGACTGGATCGGGGTGAGGCACTGGATGTCATATATCTAGATTTTTCTAAAGCATTTGATACGGTGCCGCATAAAAGGTTGGTAAATAAAATGAGAATGCTTGGACTGGGGGAAAATGTGTGCAAGTGGGTAAGCAACTGGCTCACTGATAGAAAACAAAGGGTAGTAATTAATGCTGTTACTAGTGGGGTACCACAAGGGTCAGTATTGGGCCCTATCCTCTTCAACATTTTCATTAATGATCTTACACAGGGATTACACAGTAGAATATCGATCTTTGCAGACGATACTAAGCTCTGTAAAGTAATCAACACAATAGAGGATAATGTTTAATTACAAAGGGATCTGGATTAGTTGGAGGCCTGAGCAGAGATATGGCATATAAGGTTTTTCACAGATAAATTCAAGTTTATGCACATGGGGAGGAAAAATCCATTACATGACTACATGTTAATGGAAAAAGGCTGGGTAAAAGTGACATGGAGAAGGACTTGGGAATCCTGGTGGACAGTAAACTTAACTGTAGCAGCAAGTGTCAGACAGCAGCTGCCAAGGCAAATAGGATCATGGGGTGCATTAAAAGGGGCATAGAGGCACATGATGAGAACATTATTCTCCCATTATACAAGTCACTGGTTAGACCACACATGGAATATTGTGTACAGTTTTGGGCACCAGTGCACAGGAAAGACATTGTAGAGCTTGAACAGGTACAAAGGCGGGCAACAAAAATAATAAAAGGACTGGGTGGACTACAATACCCAGAAAGATTAGCAAGATTGGGGTTATTTAGTTTAGAGAAAAGACGGCTTCGGGGGGGACATAATAAATGTTTAAATACATGAAAGGTCAATATAGAGATCTCTCCCAAGATTTATTTATACTCAGGGCTGTATCTAGAACAAGGGGGCATCCTCTACGTCTTGAGGAACGAAAGTTTCTACATAAACATAGAAAGGGATTCTTTACTGTAAGAGCAGTAATACTGTGGAATTCTCTGCCAGAGGAAATTGTCATGGTGATTTCACTGACAGAGTTCAAAAAGGGTTTGGATGCATTTCTGGAGCGTAATAATATAACCGGTTATAGTGTCTAGGATTCTGGAGGTGGGTCATTGATCCAGGGATTTTTCCGATTGCCAGATTGGAGTCGGGAAGGAATTTTTCCCTAAAATGGGGACGATTGACTTCTACCTCATTGGGGTTTTTTGCCTTCCTCTGGATCAACACCTTCGCACAGCAGGCTGAACTGGATGGACGTCTTGTCTTTTGTCGGCCTTACAAACTATGAAACTATGAAGACTCCTCAATTTATCAATTTATCAGCACTTCCCAACCAATTCCTATCTCTATACAAACTCCCCATCGATCGCCTCTCATATGGTAGCCATGTAAGAGCCCCTGTAGCCATGAAGGAGCCCCCTATAGCCAGGTAGTAGCCCCCTGTAGCCAGTGATGCCCCCCCTAAACCCGTAGATGCCCCCCTGTAGCCAGTAGATGCCCCCCTGTAGCCAGGTGATGCCCCCGTAGCCAGTAGATGCCCCCCTGTAGCCAGTTGATGCCCCCTGTTAACGGTAGATGCCCTTGTAGCCAGTGATGCCCCCTGTAGCCAGTAGATGCCCTCGGTAGCCAGAGATTCCCCCGGTAGCCAGTGATGCCTCCCTTGTAGCCAGAGATGCCCTCTGTATCCAGTGATGCCCCCCTGTAGCCAGTTGATGCCCCCTGTAGCCAGTAGATGCCCCTGTAGCCAGTGATGCCACCTGTAGCCAGTAGATGGCCCCTGTTATCAGTAGATGCCCCTGTAGCCAGTGATGTCCCCTGTAGCCAGTAGATGCCCCCTGTAGCCAGTAGATGTCCATGTAGCCAGTGATGCCTCCTGTAGCCAGTGATGCCCCCTGTAGCCAGTGATGCCCCCCTTGTAGCCAGTGATGCCCCCTGTAGCCAGTAGATGCCCCCTGTAGCCAGTAGATGTCCCTGTAGCCAGTGATGCCCCCTGTAGCCAGTAGATGCCCCCTGTAGCCAGTGATGCCCCCTGTAGCCAGTAGATGCCCCTGTAGCCAGTGATGCCTCCTGTAGCCAGTGATGCCCCCTGTAGCCAGTAGATGCCCCCTGTAGCCAGTGATACCCCTGTAGCCAGTGATGCCCCCTGTAGCCAGTGATGTCCCCTGTTATCAGTAGATGCCCCTGTAGCCAGTGATGCCCCCTGTAGCCAGTAGATGCCCTCTGTAGCCAGTGATGCCCCCCTTGTAGCCAGGGTGCCCCCCTTGTAGCCAGGATGCCCCTTTGTAACCAGTAGATGCCCCCTTGTAGCCAGGGTGCCCCCCTTGTAGTCAGTGTGCCCCCCTTGTAGCCAGTGTGCCCCCCTTGTAGCCAGTGTGCCCCCCTTGTAGCCAGGATGCCCCCTTTGTAGCCAGTAGATGCCCCCTTGTAGCCAGGATGCCCCCCTTGTAGCCAGTGTGCCCATCTTGTAGCCAGGATGCCCCCCTTGTAGCCAGTGTGTCCCCCTTGTAGCCAGGGTGCCCCCATTGTAGCCATGATGCCCCCCTTGTAGCCAGTGTGCCCCCCTTGTAGCCAGGATGCCCCCTTGTAGCCAGTGTGCCCCCTTGTAGCCAGGATGCCCCCCTTGTAGCCAGTGTGCCCCCCTTGTAGCCAGGATGCCCCCCTTGTAGCCAGTGTGCCCCTCTTTTAGCCAGGATGCCCCCCTTGTAGCCAGTGTGCCCCCCTTGTAGCCAGTGTGCCCCCTTGTAGACAAGATGCCCCCCTTGTAGCGAGTATGCCCTCCTTGTAGCCAGTGTGCCCCCTTGTAGCCAGGATGCCCCCCTTGTAGCCAGTGATGCCCCCCTGTAAGTAATTCTAAAATAACAAAATAGTACTCACCTGGGTCCGCGTTTCGGTCCGGAGCTGCTCAGCAGTGGGAGCTGCTGAGGGGTTGTAAGCAGCGTGACGTCATCACGCTGCTTACGCTGCACGCAGCTCCCAGGGATCTCCTCGGCGGCAGAGCTGCCAGCCGAGGAGATCGAGCGTCGCGGGGGGGGGGTGAAAGCTGTGCCCCCCCTGCGACGTGATAGTACGGCACTCTTTGGCGCCCGTTTTACGGAGAGGAGGCAGGAAGGGAACGTCCTCCCGCCCCCCCCGCCCCTGCATGCTGGTCTGCGGGACGTTATAAAACAGTCCGCAGAGTCGGGGCAAATCCTCGTGAGCGGGGGGGCAGTTGCGGTGCCCCCCGCGGGTAAGTGGAGCCGCGGCGCCCCGGGCGATCGCCCGCCCAGCCCGCCCCAAGGAACGGCCCGTCCCAAAAGATATCAAAAAGAGTGATAATGGATACAATAATGCATATAGTCAGGTGGTTCCAAATTTTTGGGATATATACAAAAGCCCTTTGAAATATTCATGAGTGCTGTAGACTTACATTATATGTTACGAAGGGATTGCAATATCCTCTCCACAGGCACCAACTCCATCTAAACCCTGAGTTCAAAAACCCAACGTGTCAATTGAAAACTTCTTGCCCGCAGAAAAAAACCTCAATTCTATGTACTTCAAACACTAAAAATGTTAGGGCTCTGGGAAAGCAGGGAGGGAAAAACAAACATGAAAAAAAATAGGCCTTGGCAAAGTCTTAGACCACGACAGTTTTCAGACATGTCCCCCTAAAATCATATGCACAAAAAAAACCCCCAAAGTGTATATGACTGTGTCATTTGGGGTTTTAAAGTAGGGGGTAACCAGTTTTAAAAAAAAAAAAAATTCAATTCCAAATGACAAAAACAAAATATTGCAAGATTGGGTTATTTATTTTGTTAACCCCCTTTAAAAGACCTTAGACGACCCTCGCCAGGTTTTTTGGGGTTAAAGCACCTGGACGATGGATACCCCTGAGGACGGGAAACTCTAAAGCAGATTTCGTGCGATCGGCGGGGTATCACTGTATAACAGTACATCCCGCAGCGTCGGCCCCGACCCCGGGATCACCGGTATCGCCATAATCGTAGGCCCAAAAGAGTAAAGTAACTTATCACGGTACTGAGGGGAGCCCGTTAAAAATAAAAAAAAAAAAAACCTACTAGGTTGCAGTATTTTTCTTACCCTGGCCCCCAAAAAAATGGTTTAAAAGCGAAAAAAGCTTCCCCCCCCAAAAATGATACTAATAAAAAAAACAATCTCCCCAAAAAAACCAGTCCCTAACGCCCCAAAAGAAACAAAAAAATTTAAAAGTTAGGTCCAAATTTGGCGAGCAAAAAACGATTTTCCGGGTTAAAATAAAGTGTTTTTATTGTATAAAACTAAAACATAAAAAAATTAAAAATTGGTTGGGTTTTAATCGTTTTTGCCTGCTGAGAAAGCTACCAGTATTATATACGTACAGTGACCGCAAAAAAAAAATAAAAAAAAAAAAACACTACCAAGATTCGATTTTTTTCAAAACATCTCAAAAAAAACTAGCATCATATGCACCCTAAGGGGTACCAATAAAAAAATTCAACTCACCCCGCAAAAAAAAGCCCTCAACTCTGCACCAGAAAAATAAAAAAGTTAGGCTTCAGTTTAGGAAACATAAAAACGCTTTTTTTTTATAACGTATTTTACTGTGTAAAAGTAATAAAACAGAAAAAACTATATAAAATCTATATCTTTAATTGTCGACCCCCTGTAAAGTTTTTAATCTTTCACTGCCGGGGAATGCTGTAAAAATTTAAAAATCAAAAAACAAGACGAAACTGCGTTTTTTCCCCCATTTTCATTGCCCCTGCTAAAAAAAAAACATGGAACACCTGGCACCCAAAAACACGTAAAACCCCTAGGAGATCCCCGTGGGTTTTTGAATCCAAAAAAGGGGCGACTCTGGAAAGGGTTTTGCCGTTCGAAATTTGGGGCTTTGCAAAAGCGCAGGCCCCACCAAAAAACGCTTCCAAAAGCCCAAAAAAAGTTCCCCCCCTTTTTCGCCCGCCATGCGCCCAAACAGCAATTTACAACCCCCATGTTGGGGATTGCTGAATTGGAAAAATTTTTTAACAAGTTTTAGGGTTTTTTTTTCGGATTCCTTGATATATGAAACTTTTTAAACTAAAATTTCAGATTATTGAAAAAAATTTTTTTTTCATTTTCACGTCTTTTGCTAAAAAAAATTTGTGAACACCCTTTGGGGTCATATAGTCAAAGCCCCCCTGGGTATATTCTTAAGGGGTTGTTTCCAAAATGCGGTCTTTTTTGGGGTGTTTATTAAGTCTTGACCTTAGGGGTCCCCAAAAATAAATGGCCCTAATAAAATCGTATTGAAAATGAGCCCCCGAGTAATGGTGCTCCTCCATTTTTTGGGGCTTATGGGTGAGCCAAAAAAAAGCATAGGGCCAATTGGGATTCTTAAAACGATTTGCCCGGGGGGAAATTTATAAGTTGCATTTACCCGGTCCATTTACGTATTCAGTGAATAATGGAAAAATATTTAAAAAACTGCAAAAAAAGTGAAATTTTGAAATTTCACCTCCACTTTGCTTTTAAATTTTTGAAATATTGAAGGGGTTTTAAAAATTTTTAAATAGTGTTGTAAAACTTAAGGGGTTAGTTTCAATGGGGTCACTTTTGGGGGTATTTTTAAAATGCAGGCCCTCAAAGCCACCCAGAATGGGTGGCCCAAAAAAAAAGAATGAAAATTTTTTTTTTAAAAAGTGAAAAATTTTTTACTAATTTCTAAGCCCCAAAAGTCGTAAAAAAAAAAGCCTTTAAAAAATTATGCCATTTTGTGGTGAAAAATTATCGTTTGCCCCAGAAATTTTTCACTTTCAAAAACGCAATTTTTTCAAATTTTCATGAAATTTTTATATTTTTCAAAACAAACAAGGATTGTATGGATAAAAAATTTTTTACTAACTTAAAAAACAATGGCCGAGAAAAAAAATTTTTGAATCACTGTAGGTAAAATGTCAAAAAGTTTTTCTCACTAATTGAAATTAGATTTCAAAAAGGGCTGGAGGAAGGCAAAAAAGGTGGGGCCTTAAGGGGTTAAATATTTATTATGTCCATCCAAAGCCCTCTTTTTTTAAACTAAATAACCCTAATCTTGCTAATCTTTCTGTCAGGACCGCTCAGCGAGCGGGAGGTGGATCCACTGGTCACCGCTACGATTTGGGCGAAACCCTACCCCGGGGAAACCCGGAGTCAAAGGGGGGCCCCTTGTTTCCCCGGGGCCTGCCGAAAGGCAGGCGGGTTTTGCTGCGGGGAATCCCCAGGTCGTTCCCCCCGCGCGGGGCCCCGCGGTGACAGCCGAACCCGGTGACGTAGGCACGGGAAAACCCCCGGAGGTTTGGTATTTGGGAATAGGCAGGACGGGAAGGCGGGAACTGACAGGGCGGAGCGAGATTTTGGTTTCAGAACAGTCAGGGGGGAAACGCCAGCAAACGCGTTTTTAACGTTGTTTAAAGCAGGGACACCAAAAAATTTGGGGGCCCCGACGGCGGGAAGGGGCATAACCTAAAAAACCCCAAGCTAAAGGCCATAGGGGGAAAAGGGAGCCCAAAATTGGGTTTGCAGCCCCTTTAAAATTAAAAAAGCTGCTCGCGGGGGCCCGGGCCCAACCTAAGTTGGCGGGCCGGGAATAGGGGCCAGGGCGGGGGGAAGCATGGGGCCGGCCATCCCCCGGGGGGGGCCCCTGGGGGGGGAGGACCCCCTGTTTTTGGGCCAAGCCCAGGAAAAAGTATGGGGGGGGCAGGGGGCCCATGGTTTTTGGGGTTTGGGGTTTTTTGGTTTTAGGGACCCGGGAAACGGCCGGCCCGGGGAAAACGGGAAAGGTTTTGGGAAGAAAAGTGGGGGGGGGGGGGCAGGGGGTTTTTGACCGGGGCGCGGGCGTTTAAAAATTACCAAAACCCCCCCTTTTGGGGGGGGCCCCTTTTTCCCTTTTAGAAACCCCGGGCCCCCCTTAATGGGGAAAACCCTTTTGGATGAGGTTTGGGAAAACCCCGTTATGGTTTTAAATTCAAAAGGGCCCCAGGGAAACCCTTTTCCCCCGGGGGGCCCCTGGGGGCCCTTTTTTTCCAATTCCCCCGGGAGAAGAAAAATTTTTTGGGGCCTTTTAAAAAACCGTTTATTTTCCAGGATTTTTTTTTTCATTAGAAATTTTTCCCCGGTAAAAGGGGAGGTTTGCGGGGAAAGGAAAACTTTAAAAGGAATACCGTTTTTGGAAAATTTTTAAAACGGCCCTTTGGGGAAAGGAAGAAAACCCTTTGGAAAGGGGAATTGGTTGGAAAGCGGAAAGGGGGGGGGGAGGAAAAAGCGGGGGTTTGGGAGGTTTTTTGGGGGGGAAACTGTCGGGAAAAGAACGCGGGGGAAAGGGGGACCAGGGAAATTAGGGAAAGGTGAAAACTTTTTAAACCCTAGGACTCGGAGGCGGAGGGTTCCCGTTGGGTTTTGGGGGGGGGCCCAAACTTTTTCCCCAGGGTTGGTTTTAAGGGTAGGAGGCTGGGCCTTCCTGGGGGCTCTTTATTTTTCAGATTTTGGGGGCCTTTAAACGGGGGCCGGCATGGCCTTTTTTTTGGGACGGGGGGTTAAATTTTGAAAATTGAAAAAAAGGCCCGGGGTCTGGTTTCTTTGGAAAAACAGGGTTTTTTTTGGGGAAAGAGGCAGACCATTTTTGGAAAGGGGGAAAGGGGACAAAAAGTTGGGCCCCCCAAAAAACCTTTTAGAAGGAAGGACCCCCCAAATTTTGGGGAAAAACACTGGGGGTTTGGTTGGTTTTTTTGTAGGGGAACCCGCCCAAGGGAGAAGAAACCCCAAAACCCCGGTCTTTCCGGGGGGGGGGCGGGGTTTTTGGGGGGGTTTGGGTTTTACCGGGGTTTGGGGGTTGAGGGTTCCCTTGGCCAGGGGGGTTAAGGAGGGGGGGTGGGGGGGGTTTGGGGTTGGGGGTTTTTTTTCCGGGGGGGGAGGAAGGGGGGTTGGGGAAGCGGGGGGGGGGTTTGGGGGTTTTTATGGACGTGTTGGGGGGTTTAAGGGGGGAAAGGGGATTTGGGGGGCGGGGGGGTTTGGGGGGTTGGGGGTTGAGGGGGGGGGGCCTGGGGGGGGGGGGGTGGGGGGGGGCCTTTGGGGTTGGTTTCCCAAGGGGGAAAAGGTTTGGGGGGGGTTTTGGTTTTAAATTTTCCGGGGGGTTGGGGGCTTAGGGGGGGGTTTGGGGGGGTTGGGCCAAGGGGGGGAAAGGTTGGAGGGGGTGGGGAAGGGGGGGTTGACTTGGGGGGGGTTTGGGGGGGGGGAAAATTTGGGGGGGTGTTAGGGGGTTAAGGGGGGGGCCAAGTGGGGTTGATTTTGGGGTGGGGGGGGGAAATTGGGATGGGGGTTGGAACGGGGCCCCTTTGGAGGGGGGGGGAAGGGGGGGGGGTTTTTTTTTTTTTTGGGGGGGTGGGGGGGGGTCTTCCCAGGGTGGGGTGGGGATATTTTGGGGGGTTGGGGTTTTTGGGGATGGCAGGGTTCGGGGGGGGGATCGGGGGTTGTGGTATTGGTTGGGGCGGGGATCGGGGGGGCCCGGGAAAGGGGAGCAGGGGTTGGGGGTTTTTTGGGTGGGGGGGGGTTGGGGGGGGGGGGGTTGGGGGCGGGGGGTAAAAATTTGGGGGGGGGGGGGGTGGGGGTTTTGGGGTTGGTGGGGGGGTTTGTGGGGGGGTTTTGGGGTGTGGTATTGGGGGGGGGTGGAGGGGGGGTAAAGGTTGGGGGGTGAGGGGTTTTAAAGGTTTTTGATGGGGGGTTTTGTAAGGGGGGGTGGGGGTTTTTTTGGGGAAGGGTCTTTGAGGGGGGGGGGGGCCCGGGGTGGGGGTTGGGGGGGTTTGGGCTTTTTTGGGGGTGGGGGAAGGGGGGGTTGGGTGGAGGGGGGGGGGTTTTTCCAAAAGGGGGTTTAGGGTTGGGGGGGGTGAAGCACAGAGGGGGGAGGAAAGGGGGCTCCTTTTAAACCGGGGCCCAAGGCGTCTTCAGCCCCCGAGGTCCTTTGGGGAGGGTTACTGCCTTTCTTGGTGAGAGCGAAAATAGGAGCTGTGAGCGGGGAAAAAAATGGGGAAAATTAAAATTTGGCGGGTAATAGTTGGGGGAAACCCCAAATAAACCCGTGGATAGCTCGAAGCCCGACAGGACGGGGCCCGGGTTTAAATTTCCGCCGAAAAATTTTTTCAGGACCCTTAGAAGACCTTGCGCAGAGATTATGTACCCCATGAATGGAAAACTGGTTCGTTCAAATGACACTTCCCCCAAATTGGGGTTTTAAAAGTTTGGTTGGTTTTAAGGGGGGGGGGAGAGTAAAGATTTAAAATTGACCCCAATGGGATTTTACCCCGGGGAGTGATAAAGTTTGTCGTCAAGTAGAAAAAGTACACAGGGGTTTAGAAAAAAGGTCCGGAAGATGTGTTTCGAATTTTTGAAATACGCGGGGGCATTGAAAAGGGCCCAAAAGGGGCCATGACAAGATATTCTTTAAGGGCCCACCCGCGGGTTTTAAAAAGGCGGTCTTCCAAATCGCCCCCTTTCGCGTATCGGATAAGATTGAAAGGGCCCCCCCGGGAGATCGAGTTGGGAAAGAAGATGTGGCTCCTGGATCTACCCGAAGAGCTCCGAAATCAACGGCAAGGGGTAGCGATTTTTGATATGTTTCTTATTGGGGCCCTCGTTTAGTTATCCCCGGGGTTTCCGCAAGGACCCACCCTTTTCTCGACAAAAAAAACCCAGCCCCTGCGGGAGATGAAGACTTGGGAAAATAACCCCCTTTTCCCTTTTTTTTCCTTGATTTACCCCCGACTTTTGGGCCTCAGTTTCCGGCCGGGAAAAAGGGGTACACCTCCCCCCACGGGGAGGCTTTGACCCTACGGTGAGGAGGAAAAAATTTTCTGCTGTTTCTTGCAGAACACGTCCGCAAACTCCGGGTTTAGGGGGCCCAGGAAAAACTGATGTAGAGGAACGGCGGGGAAGAAGGGTGGGCCCCCCAACAAACTTTGGGAGGACGGGGGTCCCAAAAATAAAAGGGGGAGTGGCAGGGGTTTGCCCCAACGAGGGGAATTCCCCCTTTTCCCAGTAAATTGATGGGGCTGGGGGCCCCGCAAAAAAGGGGAAGCCCAAAGAGGAGAGTACTTTTAAAACCGGAGCAGGGGCCAAGAAAAGGAAGAGATTTTTTCCTTTTTGTGTACTCCTATTCGCAACTTAAGGGTGGTGCGGTGCCGGTTTGGTACAGGGGGAGGATTTCTCCATTCCGGAAAAAAAGGGAAAAGGGGGTTTTTCCCAAAGGGGAAAAACACGGGGAAAGCCGGTCCCTATCCACAAAAGAGGATGGATGAAGTTGCCCGCCGACCCAGAGTCCAAAAGGCGGCAACTCAAAAGGCAAAAAACCGGGGGGAAAGCTTTTGGACTGACCTTTTCATGGTCAATGGCGGAGGGAAATTTCCGTGCCCGGTTGCCTCTCCCGAAGCCTAGGTTCTGTTTTTTCCCGGGCGGGGGGCCCACCCCTCCAGTGATTTGGGCCCCGCGTGAGGCGATTTCCTTTGGGTTTGGGCCCCGGGCCCGAGTCTTTTCCTCCTCCGAAGGGGGGGGCCCTATAAAACTTGAAAGGGTCCCCCGGGTTTGGTGCGGGGGGACGGTGCAGGGGCGTTTGGAAGAAGGTGCAAGGCGAGGGAATCCTACGGGGGCGATAATTCTCCGTTGAAGCCGAACCTCCTGTTGACGTTCTGGGAAACGGATATCGATGGGGGTGGCCAAGGGATGATTGTCCGGCGGGTTTGGGCGGTCACGCCCCGCTAGTTCATCCTTTAATACGAACCCGGGCCAAAACCCCCCCCAGAAAAGGTTTTGGGGCCGGGCCTCGTTGTTCCAGGACAACCCCTTTAGGATTTGAGTCCCGGGAAATTTTACAGCTACGGGCCCACTGAGGCGTCCCCCTTGTCGGAGACCAAGAAGGAAGAGGGAGGAGAGGAAGGGGTGTTTCCCGGCTCTTTTAATAACCCTTTCGGAAGGCGGCAGGAAAATTTGTAGATTGGCTGTCAGCGGGGGTCCCCACGTTCCACCGAGGGGTCACCCAGGCAAAAATGTTCACCCGGGGGAGGAGAGAAATAATGAAAGCCACTTTTGGCCGGTTTTGTGGCGAATTGGGTTTTGCCAGGACCCCGAAAGGGGGGATCGTGCATGGTTCAGGGGAAACCACGGGCAGGGCCCTTGGGGTCCCCGGGAGTAGCGGTGGGGGGCAGAGGGAGGTGGGAGGGAGGAATGCTAGATGCTGCGGGGGGACCCAAAAGGGGAAAAAGGAATGGGGAAAGGTTTTCCCGGGCCGGGGGGGCCGGGGGGTTTCCCGGGGGAAATCGGCCCCAAGGTTTGGAGCTGGCGAAAAAGTTGCTCCCTTTCGGACGCCTGGCGCGTAATTTCAGCCAAAAGGGCTCTCTGTGTTGGTTTGCGGGTTTTATCGGCGGGATCCCTTGGGCCCAAATTTTACTGTCAGGCCCCTATCGCAGGGGAGGTGGATCCACTGGGGCACCGCTGGGAAAATTGGGGGTAACCTACGCCGGGGGGGAAAGGATTCTAAGGGGCCCCCCGTCTTCACCGGGGGCCCGCCGGAAAAAGGAAAGGGGGTTTTTTGAAAGGGGAATTAAAACCCGGGCGCTACCCCCCCCGGGAGGACCCAGGGGGGGCAAACCGAAGCCGGTGAGTAGGGGACTGGAAAAACCCGGAGCGTGGGATTGAAAAAGGCAGGAAAAAGGGGAAAGGCAGGGGCGGGCGGGAGGAAACCAGGAAATAGGTTTCAGAACAAATCAGAGGAAACGCAGCAAACGCAGAAAAGTTGCTTTAAAGCCCGGGGGGCCCAAAAAAATTTTTGGGGGCGACGGCAGGAAGGGGGCCCTACCTATAAAGCCCAAGCCCCAAAGGCCTAGGGGGGAAAGGGAAACACCAAAATTTGGGGAAATTTCCCTTTTTTTTCTAAGAAGCTGCTCGCGCGGGGGGCCCCTAGTGGCCCGGGGGGGATTTTTTTTCAGGCAGAAGCAAAAGCCGTTTATGGCGCTGAAGGAGGAAGTGGATGCAGCCAGGTAAGTAGTGGCGCAGCGCAGCTGGGGCTGGCTGCGCCAAGGGCCGGACGCCCGGTCCGCGGCACGGGAGGTGGCAGCAGCTGGGAGGCGCGAGTGACCGCGCGGCGTTACACTTTCTGGGTATTGCATTCCACCCAGTCCTTTTATTACTTTTGTTGCCAATCAGGGTTCCCCTTTCATTACTACAGAGCACTATATGAAATGAAAGGGGAACGCTGATTGGTTGCTATGGGCAACAAGAAAAGTCTTAGACCAAGACAGTTTTCAGACATGTCCCCCTTAATCTTTCAACTCCCTCTATAACCATGCCCCAGATAATCCGGCCCTTATTAGCCCCACCGCCACTGCTCTGTGGAAAAATTGTCTTGCATAAAACTGGTCCCTGGTGAAAAAAAAGGTTGGGGACCGCACCTCTAAGGTGTTGGTTATACTTCTGTCATACCCTGTGAGTGATGATAATAAGGTAGCCTTGCTGGAGGGTGTTGCTGGGTGTTGTAGTACAACTTTGGGGCTCACCTTCTGCAACCTTCCTGTCACGGTGGGGTCCGTGGGTGATGGAGCCCTTTCTCCTCTCAGCATATACACAAGGGAACTTCTTTAAATAAAATGTCTTTACACAATAATGGTGGAAATAGATGAAAATTTTACTGAAGGGATTAATTTTATACAGTTCTGTTTATACCGGTATATACCTGTATAAACAGGTATATAAGGTCTTGAGTAAATGCAGGCTTGATCAGACTCCTTAGCTTCAGAGAGGGGGTTACCGTGGTTACTATGGATTTGACCTTAGCAGATACACAAAATGAAATAGACAGACCTGCTCGAGGGACTTGCAGTTTTCAGCCTTTATAAGGTGCGTGTGAATGGTTACTTGAAGTTACTTGAATAAACTTGAGAGAAGATGACGCTGTAAACGCTCACTAACAAGCAGGAGGGATACACATGGACACACTGACTTGTAAGCCAGAAAGACATGGACGGTGAAGGGGAGACCCTCTAACACTTCACCAATCCGACAGCAGGCACTACTAAATACAGAGAATGTCCTACTGAGACAATGAGGACACAAATTAATCCTTATAGCTACCTGGGAACAGGTTAGGGGACTAAACCTCAGGCCTGACAGGATTTCTGAGGTGATGCAGGGAGGTTAGATGTGACTCTGGCCAAGCCAGACTACCAACTGACCAACTGTGAACCCGCCAGTCTCGGGTAAGGGTGGGCGGCCATTTTTCCCGGCCATTCACTGGATAGAGTTCGGGAGAGAAGTTTGAAAACTAAACTGTTTTCCCCCAGACATAGAATTCCCAAATCAAATGCCTAGTGGGTTGCTATGGAAACTGTAACAAACCCTCCTGACGTGACAAATACTGGAGGGGCCTGACACCTCCCCCTCAAAAGAATGACCATCCCCCTTTGTCAGGGGGGGGTTTACTTAAAAAAGAAAACCATTATTTAAAGCATATTGACGAAATGAAATAAAATATAAATTTATATGTAGAAACGGTTAGTTTCCCACAAGTAGAGTCCCTTTTACGCTGTATCCATTGTCCTTGTAAGACTCGGTATAGGCAAAAGCATACATGGTTTTTAAAATTTTAAAAAACTTTTGCAAAAATATTTCATATATTAACTAATGCTATCAAAGTATACTTATATATTATATATTTATTATTTATTTATATTTTTTTAAAATAATTTAATATATTTAAAAAATTTTAAAATTTTTATTATAGGTTCTTTTAACCCCGTAGCGCGTGGTATTTTCCCTTTGTTGGAAGTCAGACGTAGCATTTGGGTGTCCTTCTTCTTCTTTTGCACTTGTGTTGAGATGCGGGGGTCTGGCATAGTAGATGAAACGGGTTAAAACTGGAATTGGCACGGGTGCGGGGTAATGTAGTGGGGTTTTTTACTGGCATGGGTCCCCACTGATAGTAAGGAAATTTGAAATGACAGTTCCTGATGGCTTTTTAAAAAAGGTGATTTGGGGGAATAGGCACGGGAACGGGAGTATAGATGGAGCGGGTGGATTAAAGGGGGGTTAAAAGGGGGGAATCCCCCTTATACAATTTTTTTCCCTTTTTTTTATGGACGGTTTGTGGAGCCATTCCAGGTTTCTGGACCTCTTAAACATCTGATTTGGATATGAACACGTTTTTCACGTCGGCTCTTGCTCCCCAACAATAGTAAAGTTTATCTGAACGTGATGTTTTTCAGCCAACTTTAGTTCTCCTTCCAAGGGTTGGGGCTTAAACGTTGTTGTCTTGATTTTCGGGTCTCTATGGGCTTTAACCAATCCAAAATTTTCCTTTCCTTTGCTTCTTGAATTTCTCGGGTGTTTGTTACCCAGTCAGCTTTTGGTAATGGGTTAATGGAGTCAGGGATTTAAATTTAAGAGCTTATCTTTAGGGAAATTTTTTTGTCGGGCCCAAAAAAAGAGATAATAGGGTGGTAACCCTAGAAAAAGGCCAGTATTATAGATTTCCACCGTTCTCTAAAGAGTTGGCCACCTGCTTTCTTGGAAAATGGGCGGGACTAGTTAAATAGTTATACGGTTTAAAGAAGACACTGTCCTAAGTTCAAACAAGGGGGGGAAAAAACGGGTGAGGGGAGGGCAAAGGGCTTTTTGCCCACCTCACCATGGTTAATGCTCTGGAACCCCAAGGGAAGAAAACAATCGCTCCAGTAAATCATTCTCTGACCCAGAGCCGCGCCACCAGGGGTCCGGAAATTTTTCATCGCTACGTACGATTAATATTTTTGTTCCCGGTAGGTATCTAAGCCCCCTTTTTTGAATTCTTACATTCCTGCTGTGACCCCGCCCTAGCAGGTATTCCACGATTTAAGTTTTACAGATTCCCCCAGTTCTTACGTAAGAACGCCTTTCCTTGGAGATTTTTCTGGGACTTTTTTTTCTAGTCGAGGGAATGTCCCCTTTCTTTTGAGGGGGCTTCCTTGAAATAATTTTTTTTCCCCTACTTTTTTTTAGGGGCCATTTTTTTATTTATATAAAATTAAACATGTCCCCCCCGGAGCCGTTTTTTCTCAAGACTAAATAAGTTTCATTCTACAACCCCTTCCTCATAACTAAGATCTCCTTCCCTTATAAGTTTGTTTGCTCGTCTTTGTACTCTCTCTAGCTCCATTACATCTCTTCTATAAACTGGGTGTCACGTACCCGGACGTAGAAGTGGATCCACTGGACCACCGCAAGCGATGGTGTAAGCCACGCCAGGGAACGGAATCTAGTAGGTCCCGGTTTTCACCAGAGCCCGCCGCAAAGCGGGATGGACTTGCTGCGGCGGGAGTCTACCAGGTCGTCCCCCCTGACGTGACTTGCTTGCGGTGGCAGCCGAGGTATAGCGTGGTGCAGAATCGTCAGGCAGGCTCGTAGTCGGGGACAGGCAGAAGGTCAGGGCAGGCGGCACAGATTCGTGGTCGTGGACAGGCACAAGGTCAGGGCAGGCGGCAAGAAGCGTGGTCGAGGAACGGAAGCTAAAGGTACGGTACACGGTATATCAGGAACAAGGCTTAGAACGCTTTCTCTATAGGCAACAATGGCACTAAAGATCCGGCAACGACCCCAGGAAGGGGCAGGCTTAAATAAGGGCAGTGACCGGCAATAGCCAATTACCGGTACACTGGCCCTTTAAATCTCGCAGTGCCGGCGCGCGCGCGCCTTAGATGTCGGGGACGCGCGCGCCGGGAGCCTGAGACTGCAACAGGAGCGCGGCCGGGTAAGTAGGAGAGAGCCGGGCCGGCCGGGTGAGCGCGCCCACCGCCCGACATGCGGGCGGCGGTGCCGCTAGTGCGGAGACCGCGGGTGTGCCCGCGACCCGGGACGGGGGTCGCGGGCCCACCCGTGACAGTACCCCCCCCCCTTCGGCCTCCCCCTCCTTCTGGTCCGGAGGAACCTCTGAATTATTTCCCGATCCAGAATATTGTTTTCTGGCTCCCAGGACCTCTCTTCGGGCCCGAACCCCCTCCAGTCAATGAGAAAAAATCGCTTCCCTCTGACCGTCTTCATATCTAGAATCTCCTTTACAGTAAAGACATCGGTGGTGTCGGCCTCAGGAGTGGGAGGAGAAAGTACCCGAGAGAAGCGATTAAGGATGACCGGTTTTAGCAGGGAGACATGGAAGGAGTTCGGGACCCTCATAGTGGGGGGAAGGCGGAGCTTGTATGCTACTGGGTTAATGCGCTTGAGCACCTCGAATGGACCCAGGAACCGGGGACCCAGCTTATAGCTGGGAACCTTGAAACGTATATATTTAGCCGACAACCACACCTTGTCACCTGGGGAAAAGGTTGGCGGAGATCTTCGCTTTTTGTCGGCTTGAGCCTTGGTGCGGGCGGAGGCCTGGAGTAGCGAATGGCGAGTCTGTTTCCAGATAGCTGTCAGGTCCTGGACCAGCTCTTCCACAGCAGGGACCTCCGAGGGCGCAGAAAGGGGGAGGGGCGGGCGGGGATGTCGCCCGTAGACAATAAAGAAAGGAGCAGCTCCAGCAGCTTCCGAGTCCAATGAGTTATACGAAAACTCGGCCCAGGGCAACAAGCTGGACCAATCATCCTGGCGTGCGGAGACAAAGTGGCGCAGGTAGCAACCTAGGGTCTGGTTTACTCTCTCTACCTGCCCATTGGACTGGGGGTGGTAGGCCGAAGAAAAGTC
>JAODAL010066475.1:0-17742 GCA_025379985.1 Phyllomedusa bahiana | reverse complement strand
TTCTTTTTTCTAATGTTATGAAAATTTATTTGTTGGATGGTTTGGTTTTTCTGAATTTTTTGGTGGCCCTTGGCAACCGTACAGGTTCCTTTGCCATTCTGAAGAGCAGAATAGTTAAAGGGGTTGTCTCGCTACGTTTGGGGTTTTAATTAAAAGATCTTTAAAAAAAAAGCCTTTGCAATATATGTTATTCAAATGTCCTATGTTTTTGGCTAGCCCGTTCATAGGAGTGCAGCAGCTCTAAAATTTTCTATAGCAGCCGCCTGTTGATCCTTATCTTATGGCTGTCAGGTTGAATGACTCATCCCTTTTGAAGACAGGTCGGAGCAGAGAGCCCCTCCTGACAAAAGTTCTGAGTGTGGGAGGGGGGGGGGGGAGGAACCTGGCTTCTATGTCTGTGCTGCCTGGTTTTTAACCCGTGTGTGCGTTTCCCTCCTGCTCTCTACACAGATTGGCAGAGATTGGGTGATATAGATGTGAAAGCAGTGCCCCGTTTGTTCTTAATCTGATGTCTGTGGAGCTGTAATATAAAATAATACAAACAGATTGTGAACAGTTCATGCTGGCTGTACTAGGGAACATCCTGGTAAACTTTGCAGTTCCCTGCTCTGTTCGAGAGGGTTTGTTTTGTTGTTGGGGAGATGTGGAGATATAAAAGAAGCAGGGGGGTATAGGAACATTTGCAGCCCCTTGTTCTGCTATTAGCAATCATAGCCTCTCTAGGCGGCACACAAGGGTTACTCTGCAGCAATCCCCCTCCCCCCCCCCCCCCCCCCCCCCCCCCTGCTGATAGAAGTTATGGCTGATAGTGCTGTGTGCTGAGGGGGGGGGGGAAGAGGGGGGGGGGAAGGGGGCAGAGAAGCTAGCCCCCTCAATTCAATCCCTTTCCAGACAGAGGCTGAAAGTTTAATGAACACTCCTTTAAGGAAGCTTGCTCGGTTCCCGGGCAACCCAGAAATTTAAAAACTTGGGTTTTAGTTGTTTTCAATTTAAATTTGGTCATCTAAAAATCATTTTATAGATTAAAAAATGGCAAAGTTTTTTTGAATGACCAAATTTAAAAGTAAAAGTATTTGCAATAAATTTTAAACCAACTGTAAAGATAAGGAATTTTAAAAAAAAAACTAAAAATAGTAAACTTTTAAAAAAACCCAATTTATTTTTAAACAATTTTTTTTAACCCCCCACCCCACCACCCCCATAAATAAAAACCCCCAAAAAATGATTTTTTTTAAAAATAACTATATACAAAAATCGCCCCCGTACCCCCCCCAAAAAATTTTTTAATAATTGAATAAAAAGTGGGGAAACCCTAAAAAGGGGTCAGACGCGGGGGGGGAGGGGGTTTGCAACTCTAACGGAAACCCCCTGTGGGCTCGGAGATCGAAATCCATTGGGTTTTCCCTGGTAAGGGCCCCAGAGTGGGATGGGGCTAGGTTGGGTGGGTGGAAAAGTGGGGGGGGGAGGTGTGGATGGGGGACGGATAGATAAGGTAGGGGTGGTACGGAGTGCGGCGGGGGGAACTTGTGGTGCCAAAAGGGAGTAGGCTCCCCCCCGGAGACAAGTACCCCTGCACGAGGTGGGCCCAGGTCCCGGATAGGCTCTTTGTCCGGGGCGTACCCGCCCCCATGGACAGGATTAATGACTTTAAATTGGGTTTTGAGACAAAAGGGAGAAGGGGCAGCGTTCTGCATTGCTAAAAAAAAATTTTTTAAAGGGACCGGCCCTGACTCGCGTGTAGGGAAGAAAGCCCCTCCTGCATTGTGGAGGTTGCTTCCCTAAGGAGGGGGTTTACCCCGCCAGATAAACAGGATGGGGGAAGGGGTGCGGGGGGGGGTGGGGGAGGCTGATTTTGGGGGGGGCCCCGGGGGGGGGGCGGAGGCCCCAGTGCACCTCACAGTGGGTGCGCGCGGAGCTTGTTGAGGCCACTCCCCCAAAGCACTTGGGTGTCCTCGTCGGTACCCACCCCTGGGGATCCACCCAATGGTATACCCTCCCCCCCGTCGCGCCGCTGGACACACGGGGGTCCGCTCCCTCCCCCCCAGCTGATTTTCCCTCGGGGCCCGGGGGGCCAGTCGACGCTCCGGAAAGGGCTAGGTTGCCCGATGATCTAAATTAAATGAAAGCAAAATTAGGGTTCTGTTTTTAAAAGAAAGTCACTGCCTTTTACCATTTAGCTTCGTTTGAAAAAGTATGAAAAAAAAAAAAAATTAGGCCGGGCGCTTTGGGGGCCCGGAGGAAATCAGCTCCTCTGCGAAGGGGATGGTAGCCTTTGGGGGGGGGATCCGTCGGCGCCTCCTTTCCCTCAGCAGGGGACGTATGGGCCCCGCAGTTCCATCGTTTCTCTTGTCCTTTTCTGCAACAAAAATAACTATGGTAAAATTTTGAAAAATATTTTGTTTGGAGGGTTTGTTCAAATGGATTAATGTCCATGGTAAATACAGTTAGCAATGTGTGTCTAGATCAAACGGACGAAGTGAGCGTAGAAAATTTTAAACGGGCATTAAAAACATGCATTCTATGTGCACCGCCAGGCGGCAAAAAATTCCTTTTTTTTGCCTGCACTGCAATTTGGGTGAAACCCAAGCCAAAAGAAAGGGCAGGCAACGCCTTCGGGTGTCACCCGCATGTGTTACAAAAACATAGTAAAAAGTTCAATTTAAAGTCTGCTCTTCCGATTGATGCAAGCACACATTGCTGAAATGTATGTGCACCGCACTACAGGTACCGTGTGAACATACATCCAAAAATTCACTGTATAATGTGGGATTAGTATGTGCCACAAAAATACAGTTGTGAATAATGTGTGGAGAGGAAAAAGTTTATTTTACTTACCCATTTTGTTGCAGGCCGCTCGAACCCGTCCCCTTCGGGCACAGCCCGGCAGACTTCCCGCCTGCTGGGCGCGGCGGGGGGCCGGTTGCGTAGCCCCTGGTTTTTGTCCCACAGAAGGGGCGGTTCTGGACCTGAAGATAGAACATGAAAGTTTTATGAGTTTTAACATCCCAAACCAACTTCTGATACGTAGTAAAAAAATTTTGCAAAAAAATATTGATTTCGGCAGCAATCGCAGGGTATATTAAATTTTTTTGCAAGTTAGAATGTGTTTTGCTGTCTGTAAAAATGTCAATCAATTTAAAAAAAAATTAAATTTTTAAAAAACAAAAATACAAAAAAAAAAAATTTAAACAATTTTTTTCCCTTTGCTTTTACCCAAATTTAAAAAAAAAAAAAAAAAAAAAAGGGATATGGCAGCATAAAAACATTTCAGGAAAAAAAATTATACCAATACAAAGTGTATAAGTGTCGTTGAAAAATCAGAATCCTGGTTTTATTAGAATAATCAGATTGTCCCCCGCATATCAAATTTTATATTGTACTATTGTACCCCAGGGGGGGGTTTTTCAGCCTTTCCATGACACTTTTTGTAAGCATTCAACACGTTGACACAATGCAACAAAGTAGGAATACCCTTTCTACCCCCACTCCCTCCCCTCCTTTTAAATTTCCAGATTTGTAAAAAGAGCAAAAAACATGGCTATTGCGTGCTACTGAAACACTACAAAATGCCCTGCAAAAAACATTATCATAAAAAGTCTTTCTTCATGGCACTTCAGTGCCTGAAAAATGATGTCATGGGTCCCGCAGGCTCCCCACCCCCCTTCAAGTTCCCTACACACAGCGTAATTTCAGGGGACTTAATGCCCCCCAATACGCTTGGAAAAAAAACCCAAGTTTTAGGACTTACTTGATATCAGGGTTCGTCAACCTCATGCGGCATAGACTGTGGTCTCGGGACATGTTTCCTCTGTAAAAAGGGCCTCCCCACATCTAGGATGCAAATGGCTTTGTGAGGAATTTTGGTGCAAAAATTTATTTAGATGTTCCTCCCCCAAAAAAATTTTCAAAACCCGACAGTTTTCGGATACAGATGACCCTTTAAATTTAACCCCGAAGGATTTGTGGCGGTTTCCCCGGAATTGGTCCACAAGTGTGGCTCGTATCGGGGTGATTTGCGTGGAATTAAATGAAAATGCATTGTTTTTCGTCCGGTTTCCCCCGTCAATCCGCGGCGGCAATGGCACGGAATATGTGTCGTGTTTGAACGACGAGCCGTATTTTTTATGAAAAACAATGAAAATGGGCGTTACTTTTTTCAGACGGGGTTTCAGCCCTTTTTTGTGAAACTATCGGCGACAAATCCGTTTCGAAAATAAGGCGTGTGAACATGGCTTTATGTTTTTAAAGGTTTTCTTTAATAATTAAGACCAATTTTGGGGGAACATGTTTGAAGGGTCATTTTATGGCGTTAAATGCGCCAAAAGAGAGCATTCTGCCATTTTTTCCCTATGTATGGTGCATCATTAAAGGGTTTGGCCACTATTCACCCGATCCCACTTTGTAATGCACCCAAAAATGTGGGGGCGTTTATGGGGGATTTTCCCGGGTGTTGCCCCTTCGTTAATTTTAGACACATTTATGAATGTGTAACTGCAAAACTAGGTGCATAACTACTTGAATAGCCAGACCAATTTGAATGTGGTCTGTCTGAGTCATACTTGAACTAGATTTGCTATTAGGGCAAAAAATGTCCCTTATTTCTCAACTTATACCAGTAAAATAATAAAAAGTAATTTATGTTAATTATCAAACTATAAAATTAAAAAATATACAAACTATAAAATTATATAATATCAAATTATATAATATCCCAATGAGATAAAAATTATCTCCTATAAAATGTATTTTAATTAATATAATTTAAAATTAATTGTAAATTAAATAATATAAATTAATGAAACCAATACAGCATCTACCATAAATCCCAATCTCCAAGAACTGTATTAGCAGCCATTATTGAATTCTAGCAGTTATTTACACACATATTTGGTGCATTTCTAATGCGATAAAATAACGTGGCACACCAAACATATACGATAGGTGCGCCATTTATGACCGCAAATTCACGACTTTCATATATACAGATGCATTATACACTGAAAAAAAAGACTTGAAAAATTGTGTCAAGGCGCCAAGTTTCATACTTGTCGCCCATAATCTGACAGTATTCTTCATCTCATTCAGCATTTATTATACATTGAAGAATTCTATAGAATCTTCCATGATGGTGAGCTGCCTAGGTCCTATTTCAGCATGACATGACATTTCCAACTCCACTCTATAAAGTAATTATAAATATATATTATATATTCTCATGAAGTGTTGTATCATCTCTTATGTTATACTCATGCACTTTAACTTAAATAGTGATAAAAGCTGCAGATCACATAATGTAATTTTAGGTCCTTAAAGGGCTTGTCCATTGAACCTCCCAAAAACAAGAAATTCAAATAATATATATTTAAAGGGGTTGTCTCACTACAAAGATGAGCTTTCAACATGTAGGCAACATTAAAACTAGACTTTCAAAAATATTTTTCTTTTGATATTACCTTGGTCAGGAGATTTTATCTGATCGGCATGCACAAACGTTTTTTTGTTACAGTCCCACTCCATTCCTGATTAGATAGAGAGCAGGGAGTGATGTCACCAGGATGGAGAACACTACAATTTTTTGGGCCATATTCACAGCTCAATGGCTAGACTAGACTGAACCTAATAGCAGGCATCTCTGGCCTATATGCTACCTGGGAAAAATTAATCTAATAGTATGGGTGTCACTAATAGGTTATAAGCCAGCATGGTGTACCACACATATCTGTATTTATGGTACCCTTTTGTATTGCCTTATTTATATACAATTGCAGTACCAGCCTTGACCACCCTCATGCATTGAGGGCATGTGAGTGGTTGTTTTGTTGGTGTTTTTGCATTTGTGCGATCTCCCTATGCATTAAACTGTGGCTTTTCTGCATGCTGGTGTGAACAGGTATTAAGTTAATGTTCAGTATTTTTTTATCATCTGATTGTTCCCCTAGCAGTGGGGTGTATGAGCTGCTGCTCAGAAATGAACTGCACCTGCTAATTTTTCCCAGGTAGCATATAGGCCAGAGATGCCTGCTACTGGTTTAAGTCTAGTCCAGCCATTGAGCTGTGAATATGGTCCAAAAAGTTGTAGTTTTTTTTGAGTAATGTCCCATTTTTCACCAGGACGGAGAGCAGCTTAAGAACATAGAGTGACATGTATGAAAACTGTTTAGGTCTAGAACTCACTTTGTTGCCCATAGCAACCAATCAGAGTGCTCCTCTCATTTTTCCAGAGCACTATATGAAATGAGAGGGGCACTCTGGTTGCTATGGGCAACAAAGTGAGACCTAGACAGTTTTCATACATGTGGCCTATAGTGTGTTACCTCTATCAAACGAAGGAGATTCATTGCTTTTAATTATTTTAATTGTTTACTTTGAGCTCTGAAGCTTTGCACACTATAGATTACTTCTCCTGCACTCATGTCAGTGCAATTAGAAGAGCTGGGAAATTGAGCTAGTATGCTAATCCCTGCTACAGACCCATCGACAGTGAGAAAGTGTGAATCTGAAGCTGCCTGTGGCTCTGAGAAATAGCATGGTGAGACAGCCCTTTTAATAATTTTTCTGTGATGTCTGGTTCTAAGCTAGTTTGTGAATTTTCTGTACTGTTTATAGCCTGTCCTTTCTGCTGCAGCACTTTTTATTTTAAAGCTGTTTTCCTTTGTGCTGTAAAATAACAAGCCCCGGCTCCTTTGCTATGCTTTGTCTGCTTTTCTTCCTTCCAAATTCAGCCTATGTCCATGCACCATGTTTCAAAGGCTTCTCTGAAAAAGACCAAACCTTTTTGATCACATGATCTCCTTAGCTTGATAAGGACTTGTTTCTTGGTGTCAAGACATATAGCATTCCTGAGCTTCGTGTTATTAAATGGTCGATGTACAACTGCAAGAAGCACAAAGAAAATTTGATGAAAGTAGATTATAAAAGTGCTTAACTTTGGGCATTATTCAGAGCATACTTTTTTCCACGAGCAAAATTTGTGGAACAGCCCTGAAAGTAGAGATAACAGATGAATAGATGTCCCTGCACATTCTTGTATTCATTGCCATCCCAGCACTAAACCTGTTGGTGGTGTACTCTTTGTTCAGTTCCTCTTCTGTATTCAGCATGTGCCTGTTGCAGCCAATGAGTGGCTTCAAAGATCATATGACATTTCCTTTACATCACAGCACAGTAAGGGAATGACAAAGGCATAGTGATGTCTGTTCTGTCCTCCCTATTTGTGCAAAGCGTAAGTTGACAGGCCGCTACACTGTTTCCCAGCAAGCATTGACAAGGAGCGATGTCTGTATTTCAACTTTATTGCATAGGGTAGTGTAAAACTGGGGAAACATACATTTAGCATGATGTAACAGAATGCAAGCATGAAGTATACAAAAGACAATGCCGGCTTATTTACATGTGCGTAAAATACAATACGGGATGGAGAGTGTACAGACACATATATGTGAGGGTACAGGGCACATGTGCTATCCTGTCTGCAGCAAACATGAGCACAACAACTAACTGTAAACAACAGCTATTGGCATAGAATACAAGACTATACAATGTGGAGCCCTGAATGGCAGTTTAGACTTATCAGCGATGCAAACTGTAGGTCTGGATGGGGGAGGATGGTTTTACATATCTTCCATCTACATATATCTATGAGGAAATGACTGCTGATGAAGAAGGCTATGATGACAGCAGGTCATGTGGTATGATTAGGACAGCCTTTACGGGACAAGTTAACAAGGTATGTACTAACTAAAAGTGAGCCCAAACAACCACTAGATGAAGCTGTCACAAGTGAACAGAAATACATAAGAAAGATTGCCTGCAGGCATAACAATGTCAAGAATAGTAAACATACTGATTGTCTGGAGTGATCACATAATGACCACAGAAGAGACCAGATTACACCACTGGAAGCTTCAGTGCTGGATTACAAAAATGAGTTTAAAGATTAAGGGCGACATGTATGAACGGGCTTTACGCCTGTTTTTTGGCGTATACTGCGCCTCCCGGCCCGAATCCCCCTGTCGGACGCAGGGATGCGGTGTTAGGCGCAGCGTTCGCCACTTTCAGCTGCGCCCCGCATGAAGGAGCAGGCAGTGGGCGCGGTGTGGGCGCGGTGTAGTCGTTCCAGGGCTGGACGCTGCGCTCTCGAAAGCTCCGAGGCATGTACGATGGCGAGTCGGCAAAGCGCGGCGCAATGCAGCGCTCGGCAGCTCCGTCAGGCAGACCTTGTTTATTTTGGTCTAAATGCTCCGGCGGAGGCGAAGTGAAGCAGGATCGGAACATGCGAGGAAGCAGATAGAAGATTGCGACAGAAATCTCGGCGCTCCAATCCGTGCAGCAGGAGTATGATTCCGAAAAAATCGCCTTTATAAAGGCGAAAAACATTATCAGAAAAGAGTTCAGCCTCAAAAATAAACATAATAAAAAAAAAATCACTTTCCAAAAATCAAGAACGGCGCAATATCAAGAAATCGGATATTGGAAATTGCCGGGAAATACAGTAATTCAAATTCTTAAAGCTATTCTCATTGGTCGGCATAAACTGTCCAATCAGAATAGGAGCGACAGTGGCCCATTAAAACCTATGGAGAACGATTGACCAATCAGAATCAACGGCGGGACAGTTCAAAATACAGTAAAAATGCAGAAAAGAGCTGATTGGTTGAGCTAGCGGGGGCTTTGCTATCTCGGCCAATCAGAATAGGAGCGACAAAGACCCATTATAGCTTATGGAGAATTTTGAACCAATCAAAATCCAAGGCGGGACAGTTCAAAATACAGTAAAAAGGCAGAAAAGAGCTGATTGGTTAATGCGGCGGGGGCTTGGCTATCCCAGCCAATCAGAGCGCGAGCTACTTCTCCCATTGTAGTCTATGGAGAGATGGGCGCAATGCAATCTCGGCGCTCAGCGCCGTGCGGCATGGAGTATGAATAAAAAAAATTTTTTTATTAAGTGTAAAACATTATCAGATAAAGCGTTGAAACCTTCGCGAAAAATAATTCGGTTGAATCCCTCACAACGCGGTTGTCGCCGAGACCGGCGCTACATAAGGAATTGCAATAGAGAGAATTGCCAGGAAATACAGTAATTTAAATTGTTGAAGCACTTCTCATTGGTCGGAAGAAGCCAGCCAATCAGAATAGGAGCGACAAAGACCCATTATATCCTATGGAGAACTATTGACCAATCAGAATAGGAGCGACAGTGTCCCATTATAACCTATGGAGAAATATAAACCAATCAAAATCCAAGGCGGGACAGTTTAAAATACAGTAAAAATACAGAAAAGAGCTGATTGGCTGAGCTAGCGGGGGCTTGGCTATCCCAGCCAATCAGAGCGCGAGCTACTTCTCCCATTGTAGTCTATGAGGAGATGGGCGCACTGAAATCTCGGCGCTCAGCGCCGTGCGGTATGAAGTATTAATAAAAAAAATCATTTTGATTAAGTGTAAAACATTATCACATAAAGAGCTAAAACCTTCTGTAAAAATAAATCAGTTAAAACCCCGAACAACGCGTTTGTCGCCGAGACCTACATAGGGAATTGCAATAGAGAGAATCGCCGGGAAATACAGTAATTCAAATTGTTTAAACTCTTCTGATTGGTCGGCATAAACCAGCCAATCAGAATAGGATCGACAGTGGCCCATTATATCCTATGGAGGAGAATTTAACAATCAGAATAGGAGCGACAGTGGCCCACTATAACCTATGGAGAAAAATTGACCAATCATATTCCAAGGCAGGACAGTTCAAAATACAGTAAAAAGGCAGAAACGAGCTGATTGGTTGAGCTAGCGGGGGCTCGTCCAGCTTAGCCAATCAGAGCGCGAGCTACTTTCTCTGAGAGTTGGATGGGGAGAAAGAAATTCCAAGCGAGCTCTGTGATTGGCTAAGTTAAAAGAGGCACCGTTATTTGGACCAATGGGAGAGCGAGCGACGCTCCTATGGGTTTTCTAATGCTCCTATGGGTTTTATTTAAGATTGCATTAGAAAACCCATAGCAGCGTCGCTCGCTCTCCCATTGGTCCAAATAACGGCGCCTCTTTTAACTTAGCCAATCATAGAGCTCGCTCGGAATTTCTTTTCCCCATAGAACTCTATGAGAAAGTAGCTCGCGCTCTGATTGGCTAAGCTGGACGAGCCCCCGCTAGCTCAACCAATCAGCTCGTTTCTGCCTTTTTACTGTATTTTGAACTGTCCCGCCTTGGAATATGATTGGTCAATTTTTCTCCATAGGTTATAATGGGTCCCTGTTGCTCCTATTCTGATTGGTCAATTCTCCTCCATAGGATATAATGGGCCACTGTCGCTCCTATTCTGATTGGCTGGTTTATGCCGACCAATCAGAAGAGCTTAAACAATTTGAATTACTGTATTTCCCGGCGATTCTCTCTATTGCAATTCCCTATGTAGCGCCGGTCTCGGCGACAAACGCGTTGTTCGGGGTTTTAACTGTGATAATGTTTTACACTTAATCAAAATGATTTTTTTTATTAATACTTCATGCCGCACGACGCTGAGCGCCGAGATTTCAGTGCGCCGTTCTCTCCATAGACTACAATGGGAGAAGTAGCTCGCGCTCTGATTGGCCGGGATAGCCAAGCCCCCGCTAGCTCAGCCAATCAGCTCTTTTCTGTATTTTTACTGTATTTTGAACTGTCCCACCTTGGATTTGTATTGGTCAATTCTTCTCCTTAGGTTTTTATGGGTCTTTGTCGCTCCTATTCTGATTGGTCAATAGTTCTCCATAGGTTTTAATGGGACACTGTCGCTCCTGTTCTGATTGGCTGGTTTATGCCGACCAATGAGAAGAGCTTAAACAATTTGAATTACTGTATTTCCCGGCAATTCTCTCTATTGCAATTCCTTATGTAGCGCCGGTCTCGGCGACAAACGCGTTGTTAGGGATTTTATTAATGTATGTTTATAGAAGGTTTCAGCTCTTTTTCAGAGAATATTTTACACTTAATAAAAATGATTTTTTTATTCCTACTCCATGCCTCACGGCGCTGAGAGCCGAGATTGCATGGCGCCGATCTCTCCATAGACTACAATAGTTGAAGTAGCTCGTGCTCTGATTGGCTGGGATAGCCAAGCCCCCGCTAGCTCAACCAATCAGCTCTATTCTGCATTTTTACTGTAGTTTGAACTGTCCCACCTTTGAATTTGATTGGTCAATAGTTCTCCATAGGTTTTAATGGGTCTCTATCGCTCCTATTCTGATTGGCTGAGCTAGCCAAGCCCCGCTAGCTCAACCAATCAGCTCATTTCTGCATTTTTACTGTATTTTGAACTGTCCCGCCTTTGATTCTCATTGGTCAATAGCTCTCCATATGTTTTAATGGTTCAATGTCGCTCCTATTCTGATTGGCCGGTTTATGCCGACCAATGAGAATAGCTTTTTGAATTTGAATTACTATATTTCCCGGCAATTACCAATATCCTAAATCTTGAATTAGGATATTGGAAAGTGATTTTGTTTTATGTATTTTTTATTTTTAAGGTTTGTGCTCTTTTTCTGAGAATGTTTAACGCCTGTATAAAGGCGATTTTTGGATTCAGACTCCGCACCGACAGGTGGGAATGATTTCTCGCTGTTTTCCAGCCTGTCCCCGCATCGGAACAGATTTTCGGCGCAATCCCCGCAGGCGCCTAAGTCCCGCACTGCGCCCATGTCCCCGCACTGTGCCCCACACACTGGCGAGGCGCAGGGAACTTTTCCCCACATGTACGAGTGCAGCTCCTCGGACGCCGAATCTTCGGCGCAGCACCGCACTGCGCCTAAGTCCCGCACTGCGCCCCCCCACACTGGCGAGGCACGGCGGACTTTTCCCCGCATGGATGACCGCACTACCTCCGGCGGCGAACCTCAGACGCAGCGCCGCACTGCGCCTAAGTCCCGCACTTCGCCTAACACACTGGCGAGGCGCGGCGGACTTTACATGGAATGTATGAGCGTGCCCCGGCCCCGACATAAATCAGGCGCAGATTTCGCCGGAAAACTACCGGAAAAGCGCACCCCGACCCGCGAGCTTCATTGTCACTAACTTTTCAAACCATGTATCCTACTCTTATTAGATTAAAGGTGATTGTTTTATGTATTTTTGATTTTGGGTTCTTTATTTGAAAGTTAACCCCTTTTAAAAAAAGGCGAGTTTTGACAATATATGTCATACAAGGGATGTTCTCGCTGTTTTCAGCTGTCCCTCGGACAGATTTACGGCGCATCAGCGCCTAAGTCTCTCATAGTAGCCGCCCACTGTTTATCCCTTACTTCACTGGCTGTCAGGTGAATGATTTCATCACCTTGAAGAGCAGTGCCCGAGGCCCTTCGCGCACAGAATGCGTATCCGATGGGGAGGAGGACTCGGGTCTTGTCCCGCTTGGGCATGGGTTGAACCCTAGTGGTGCCTGCTTTGCTCCCGCTTCTCCTACACGATAGATGGACAGCCGAGTATGACCTGTCTGCTCACTATAATCATGATATATGTCCCTTGGAACTGGACTATACTCAATACTATACAGATTCAGGCATGTGATACTTTAATGTTCTCCAGTATTATGAGACATACTGAGTTAGTAACACATCCATTGTTGTTGCGAAGATGTGGAAGACTTGAAAGCGCAGGGGATATAGGTACTATGATTCTCTGTCTGTATTGCTACCCCACTTCACGCACTGCGTCTACATACATTGTCAGCCCTCTCCTGCAACAGACCTAGCAGTGCACACACAGGGTTTACCGAGAGCAAACTCCTGATCTCGTATAGAAGTTATGTAGCTGCCTGAATGTCTGATGGAGGGGCGATAGGGAAGAGTAACAGATCAGAAATGCTACACGCCAGTTATTACCAGGACATAACTGAAATCGTATAGACAACTCCCTTAAGATTTTTACACAGCATTGAATTTTAAAAGACTGTTGTATACACATTTAAAATGATTACGAGTTGTGGTATTATTTTGTTCTATATTTTTTTCGATTTTCTCAAACCCCTGGAGATGCAGAAGTTTAAATACTGTGTTAAAATCTGTTATGCAGACACCTGTTTATCAGCAAGACAATAGTAAAGACTTCTATTGAAAATCCATAACAAGTAGTCCATCTCAAAGCTTAGGGCGTTTATAATTTTATTAGTCAAGTTGTGCTTTTACATCACTTTTTATTGTCTCCAAACAAATAAAATATGTAACAACTAAAGTGGGATTTTAAAGCATGATTTTTCAGGCTTCCACAACCCAAATATATATTTCTATCAAATTTAGGTAACTAATGAAAGTAAGAAGTAACCACAAATCCATTATTGGACCCTTGTTTGAATTAAAGTAACAGTGACCGAAAATCAATTTTATTTTTTGTTTTCAAATTTTAAATTGTATTTATTGTATTTTATCTGTAAATTATACTGAGGGAGATATTTTTAGTCAAAGTAGAATATGCATGAGTCATTTTTTGTACGAATCAGAAACACACAAAGCCTCTGTTAAAATAGCTTTATGATTTTTGGTTATAACAGGGTTATGACAGCTATGACAATTCAGTTATTAAATAAATTCCAACACATACCGATGACCCTACTGACATATTAATTGGTCTCTCATCTCTTAGTTGTAACTCCAATAATTTTTTCTAGCTAGAATATTATAGTAGGAAAGAGAAAAACATCAATGTTATAAAAGCCAAATATGTCTGATATCAGAATAGGACCCGCCACAGTTTCCATCGGAATACATTTTAATGGCAGACTGATGGGTACCACAAATGGGGGCCCAGAAACAAGATGTCAATGGGACCTTGTATTATTTTAAATTTAAAAAGTATTATATTTTCTATGTTAACAATAAAAACATCATGAGCAGTGTTAGTTTATTTTTTTATAAAAATAAAAAAACCAAGTTGTTAAAAAATATAAAAAAAAGATTACACCCCACATTTTTGAAATCTCATTTTAAAAATTTTTTCAGGGGGAAAAACCTGACGATATGACACTTTGATACAATAAACAGTAAAGTAGTTAGTGTATAGCTTGAATAGCAGTGCAAATTTGAAGTGCATTTAAAACAATTCAACACACCCCATCAATGCAAACCCTAAACAAAATGAGTATACCCCAAAGAAAACCCGACAAAATGTCCCAAATTTGCAATTTTCCCTCAAAACATGTCATTGACTTTTTTAGTTTTACAAAGGGTAAAGGGGAAAGGTTGTTTTAAATTTTGGGGTTTTGTCTTCATTTTCCATATAACACTGGGTGCCAACATAGCACTTTCATGGAAAGAACGTCTGAATATCATAAAAAGAATTTTTTGCTCTACAAAAGATGGTCAAGGCTATAAGAACATTCCCCAGACTTGAAACTTAAAGGAGTTGTTCATTACAGGCTTTAGCCTGCTTAAATGTTCTGGAGCAAAGGATTTTTTAAATCAGGGGTGTGCTTCTTTCTGCCTCTTCCCCCCCCCCTTTTCCCCCCCCCCAAAGACAAAAAACTCTCCTCCATAACTTCTATACAGCAGCTGTGAAGTGTTACTATAATCAGGATGTGTCACTAGTAGTGTTGAGCGATTATTATCGACAAAGTTGAAATCGGCACAGTTTTTAGTTTTTTTTTTTAATCACCTAATTTATTTTAAAATCTGTGCTCATCTATTAATATCGCGCCTTTTTCGGCGCTTCCTGTCATTTTGGCGGCCAAAAAATCAGATTACAGAATAGACGGGGTGAATGTTTTTCGAAAAATCATGATGGGATTGTATTTTTGCGTTTCGGAAAAATCAATGCCCTCTTTTACATAGAACACCTTTTGTTCATGATCATGTCTGTCGCGTTCATACAGTGGGACGGCGCTCTGCCTTTTTCCAAAACAGTCAGCAAATTATTCTATTTCTTCACAGAGAAAGCCTCTGTTAGCTTGCCCTTACAACTTATTAGATCAAGTTTTAAAGATTTATGTATTAGGTAAAAATTTTTAAAGGAGCATCTCCCCGCTGAAAACGGGGGGCAGCGGGGGGAGGGGGGAGAGGGGCAGGGGGCGAAAAAGGCAAGCTCTTTAAAAAATACTGGTATAGTTCACCAAGAGTTAGTGTGACTTTTGCACGCAATAGTTTATTAAACATTTTTCTTTTGAAATATTTCCCGGATTGGGGAGCCTGAATTTATATTAGGATAACACTTTTCTAGTAAATGCCGGTCTCTTTGTTAGGTGCAAAAAATCCACTTTTTATTACAGTATACTTTCAGATTGTTTTTTTTCAATTTTTCCCATTCCCCTTTGTTGTATAGCTACCTTGCATTTAAAAAGAATTCAGCAAAATTTTTTGTCAGCACGGTTTAAAGGGCCAAAAAAACCCTTTTTTATCCAATTTTTCAGATTTTTTTTTTCACTTTTGCACAAATACGCTTTTTTATTGAGGCCCCTTGCACTTTAAATGTGAATACAGCAAATTTGAGTCATCACAGGTGAATTGAAAGGGGCCCAAAAATACCTTTTTTTTTATCCGAAACTTTGGGGAAAGTGTTTTTTCACTTTTGGGGCAGGCCAGCTTTTTTTGATAGATCTACTTTTCAGTTTTAAATTTTTAATTCAGCAATTTGAGTCACCCAGGTGAATTTATAGGTGCCCAAAAAAACCTTTTATTTTCCGAAAACATTCAGATACTTTTTTTTTTCACTTTTTGGGGCACTACGCTTTGTTCATTGAGGCACCTTGCACTTAAATGTGATTACAGCAATTTTGTAGTCACCACAGGGGAAATGAAAGGGGCCAAAAAAATCTTTTTTTAACCAATACATTCAATACGTTTTTTTCACTTTGGGGGCAAACAGCTTTGTTCATTGGGCACCTTGACTTTAAAAGTAATACACAATTTGTAGTCCCCCACAGGGAAAATTTAAAGGCGCCAAAAATACCTTTTATTATCCGAATAATTCAGTACGTGTTTTTTTTCACTTTGGCCAGGCCAAACTTTTTTTTGAAGATCTACTTTGCGTTAAAATTTTTAAAACGCAATTTTGTAGTTACCACAGTGAATTTTTAAAGGGGCCCCAAAAAACTTTTTATCCAATACATTTTTAGATAGTTTTTTTTCAATTTTGGCGCAGTCGCTTTGGGGGATAGAGCACTTTGCAGTTAAATGGTACCAATTTTTTAGTCACCACGAAGGAAATAGGTGCCAAAAATACCTTTTTAATATACTATACATTTCAGACAGGGTTTTTTTTTTTCCTTTTTGGCCAGTCAAACTTTTTTGATAGATTATGTTCAGTTAATTTGAATCCACAACTTTGTTTCACCACAGGTGACGAAGGTCCCAAAAAATACCTTTTAAATATCCAAAAATTTTTCAGACGGGGTTTTTTTTTTTCACTTTTGGTCATCAAGCTTTGTTGATAGATTACTTTGCATTTAAATCTAAATCCAGCAATTTTTGTATCACCACAGGTGTACGATGGGGTCCAAAAATACCTTTTAATTTCCGATAATTTCAGACGGTGTTTTTTTTCATTTTTGGGTCATTCAAGCTTTGTGTGATTTACTTTGCATTTAAAATTTCGAACCCAGCAATTTTGTAGTCACCACAGGTAAAACATAGGTGAAAAAAAAATACCTTTTAAATCCTATACATTTCAGACGGGTTTTTTTCACTTTTGGCCGGGTCAACCTTTTTGATAGATCTACTTTGCATTTAAATTTTGAATCCAGCAATTTTGAAAGTCAACCACAGGCTGATAGGTGCCAAAAATACCTTTTAATTTTCCCGATACATTTCAGACGGGTGTTTTTTCACTTTGGCATTAAGTTTTGTTCATAAGCACTTTTGTATTTAAATTTGAATACAGAAATTTTTATAGTCACCACAGGTAAATTTGATAGGTGCCAAAAAATACCTTTTTTATCCCGTACAAAATTTAGATACGTTTTTTTTTTTTCACTTTGACCCCCAGGCCTTTTTGTTGATAACCCCCTTTGCATTAAATTTAATCCAAAATTTTTGTTTTGATTTGAGGATTTAAATACTGGATTTGCCGTCTTTTAATAAGACTTTGTAAAACTTTCCAACCCTTTCTAAAAATTTTTAAATTTTTTCTGAACATGGAGCAAATTCAGGGGGTAAGAGAAAAGGGGGGGGGTTGGACATGGGGGAGATATGAGAAAAGGGCCCTTCCATGCTGGCACAACACGCATGCCACGGACGCATTTTGCAGGCCCCGCAGGCCTGTCATCGCTGGGTCAGGGGTTTGGAATCCAAACAACAGCGTCGCCAATCTGCCTTTCAGTGGTTAAATGCAACCTGCATCCAGCATCTTACCCCCTCGCCCCTCCCAGTCACGGCCCCAAAAAGTCCCTCATCACACATCAGCACGTCCAACATGAAGCACCCAAATTTAACTTGGTACCCCCACTGTGGATAATCCATTTTCTGAAGACCTCTTTGAAAGACAAAATGCGGTTGGGGGGCGAAGGCTTTTAAAAACAAGAGGGCCAAAGAGGGGAATTTTGTCTGCTCTACCCCAGTTACTCATGCCATCAAGGAGGGAAGAAGCCTCAATCGGGAAAATCCCGGCGTCGGCAAAAACCCCTTTCAGCCCTCTTGCTTGTAGCCCCCAGCTTTTCCGGATGCAGAATGTCAGGACATGAAGTCACCTGTTTGATGATGAATGAATGAGACATTGCGGATCCAATGGGCCTTTTCAGCAGAATTTTTTCTTGCGAGCGCTTCATCACTGGGGAGAAGGAAGACGGGGGTG
>JAODAL010066474.1:0-17742 GCA_025379985.1 Phyllomedusa bahiana | reverse complement strand
ATGTGTTTTAAAAGGGGTTAAAATCCAAAGAAAAAGCCCGGCCCTATTTAAGGTTTGCCCGGATTTTAGAACCAGCCCGGAAAAAGGTGTGATCCCCCGAATCGCGTTCGGTCTTTGACAGAGGAACATCCAGCCGCACACTGCTGAGTACGGTCCGTGGCATGCTGCATTTTGGGGGGACACTAAACCATTTGAAAATATTTGGTAAGGTTTTTATAATGTTTTCAATAAAAGGTTATTTGCACTTTTTTAAATACATACTGGTTGCCATTCTATGTCCACCTTACTAAAAAATTGTGGGACGCTGTATACTTGCTTGTTTTTCATTGACTGCCGGCGGAGTGAGCTTCGCACATACGTGCCTCCCAGCAAGCTTTTCCCGACAGGTGATTGGAGCTGGCTTATTTGGATTTGTATGTTTATTCTTATGCCTAGTTTTTGGGCAGAACATGAACATATGAATGTGAAGGGGAAAAAGCTTGAATCCGCAAAGCACAGACAAAAGCCGTCCCCCTATGTGCTAAAAAATCCAACCGAAATTTTGTCAGTGCCAAGGGAACACACCCTAATATCAACACCAAAATGTGCAACAGATCTGCCCCATGTGGACTTTACTCTGAAGTGTTTGACTCTGACTTCCCTCTGTGAGCTCTGATAGCATGGAAATTCAGTATAACTTTAAGGGTTCTCACTTACACCTCTCTGGCTGACTATGACCTGTAAGTGTTATCAGCATGACCTGATAAGTGTAAAGAAAGCTGGAACCTCCAAGTGCAAAATAGATCACCTCATTATCCTTTCATTAGTCTAATCTTTTGTATCCCTGTCAAGGGAAAAAAGAGCGATCATTATGTCATTATCTACTATTTGTAATGAGGGCTACCTAGAGATAATCAAGCAGCTTTCAGTAAAGCAAGATAAGTCTTGCCCAGACATTCGGGAGTTTTATGTATAAGCTAGAAAAGGGCCAGATTTTTATATATCATTGCATAGGACTGCTGAAAAAAAAAATACTGGTTTTTAAAAAAAAAAATACTTTTTCTGATGGATGTGTCCCTTTAATTGTTGATAGATATATTATCTGCACCGGGTCAAAAGCTGTTGCACAGGGACAGATACCTGGTGTATGAAAAATACACATTTGTATAAAAGCCATTGCATGCAGGAAAGGTGTCGAATTGCCACAAGCCATGGGCAGGTGTAAAAGGGGCGCAGCGCATCATCCTCCAGGACACTCCTACTCGGCTGGCTGGATTTTCAGGCTGACTGGAAAATATACAAATATGTTCTATCTGTCTGTCCACCATCCATTGCACTGGTGATCAGCTGCCTTGGACTAAGAGGGGTGTAAGGAATGCTGCAGCAAGTCCTGGATCTATATTACAAAAATAAGGTAATGTGCGGTAAAAATCTGAAATCTATTAAAAAAGCAGAGCATAATAGCATTTTGTTGCATGTTTGCATTTTCTGACTTTGGTTTGTTTTTGCATATAATAGACATGTATGATTTTTGGTGCCCAGGCGCCATTTTTTTGCGCCCTGACAGTAGTGTAGAATGAACCTGTTCTACTACGGGTCATAAATTCAGGCACATTCTAGCACAAAAGCGACACTTCAGGCCCCAGGTAAACCACTTTTAGGGCCACATGTTTGAACCTGTTTAGGTCTAAAAGCCACTTTTTTGCCCATAGGTTACTATGGGCAAAAGACTGAGTTTTAGACCTAAACAGTTTCATACATGTGCCATTAGAGTTTGCCTGTTCCAGCAGTAATACGCTTGGATTTGTCGTACTGAAGCTAAAAATGTGTAGCGCCGTATGGTTGTGGTGTGGCACGCCTCCAGCACGCCCCCCTGATCTAAGGTGCATTGGGCGATCTGTAATGCGCCTGAGACTGGAGTGCGCAAAAATATAGCGAACGGGACTACGCTAGTCTTCGGGCTGAAAAGATGCCAGAATTCTGCCGCAACCTCATTCATAGGATGCATGAATGAAATGATGCTGCTTTGCTCTGTCACTTCCTGGTCAAACTGTCTGTAATTAGCATATGAGCTCTGTGTAGTCAGACTTCTGCTAATTGGATAAATCTCATGCTGTCAGGACCAAGGAAGCTTCTGAGGTAAAATAAACAGCAGTAATTACTGGCTTTTGTCTGAAAGATCAGGTAACAAACAAGCTCTCACTGTCCGGAGTTCTGTGCTGCCACGACCTGCGTGATGACATCACTCCTTGCTATCAGATAGAACAAACAGCAGGGGGAGGTGAAGTACACAGGTCGGTCACTTGGGGAACTAGAGAGAGCACAGAAGGTGATAAAATCACTTGTAGCTCCTTAAAAAAAAAAAAGGAACAACGCAAAATATTTGGAAAACGTCTTCATTTAGTGATCCCAACATGTAGAAAGCTAATCTTTGTAGCAAGACAACCCCTTTAAGCATGTCAGAGACTTTATCTACCTATTTAGTTTCCTTTACCAAAACTTCAATATACTGTTAAAACAACTACAAACTATATTTCTGGACTGTTCAAACTCACCAGCACCACATCCTGACAGGAGTACTGCTAGTGCTGCCCTTGATAAAGCTGAGCATGTAGTATACAGATTCATTGAAAGTCTTCTTGACTTTGTGTAAATTTTTATACCTCTCAATCAGTTTTCCTAGGAAATCCAAATATAGACGATCAGTATTGAATAGACACGGTGCTCAGCTGACAGTGTCCGGGCTGCTACTTACTGAAACAAATCATGTATACCTCTAGATTTACATAGAGTATCGGCTTCTGACTGTGCCGGTCACAATCTTGGAGATGTATTATGTGAATGCTCCAGCTGCTAAGGGAAGATATTGCCAAAAAGTATTTTTATTAATAACCAGGTTAACCACATTGAAAATTACATTTTCTCTCATAGGGGTTCTCCACGACTATCTTTTTATTTGTTATAGGGATCACAACCATATTATATTAAACTTTGTAATTCATACTTATTAAAAATAATTTACCTGTCCTGCTGTGCAGAACTAGGCAGAGTCCTGTTCTACCCTCTCCTCTACCCCCTGCAAACCATGTGACGTAAAGGGTGACATGTCCCAACTCGCCAATACCATTTTTTTGTTCTATTTTGGGGGTTAAAATTTAAACCACTTTTGACGCCTTTATTTTTGTTGTAATGAACTGTCGTACACCAAAACTAGGCACATTATACGTCGGGCACGACCATTTTGTAATGTCCCCTAAATATGGTGCACTTTGCGCCCCCATGTGCAAGGTGCCTATTGAGGCGCATTAAAATATGTTATGTGCCTCCGTCGGGCAATGCGCCGCGATAGGTGCATTACATCTACTACAACCCAATTTGCTATGCGCCTCGAGTTGCGCAATTTGCCCTTTTTTGATGTGAAACGCCTATTGGGCGCATTACATATGTTATGCGCCTCCGTCAGGAAAATGTGCCGCGATAGGCACATTACATATATTTTACCAACGATTATGCTATGCGCCTCGGTTGCGCAATGCGCCTTTTTTGATGCGAAACGCCTATTTGGCGCATTAAGGTATACCTGACGCCAGTTTTTAGAAAGTATCAGGACTTTCAGGCGCAGTTTACACTGATTTAATTTGCGCCTAAAACGGGCATGGATACGCCACTTTTCAGACATGTCGCCCTAATTTTCATGGCCTCACTGAACATTACACACACTGTTGTGTGGGTGTGCCTTCAAAGCCAAGCTCAGCTCAGGTAAAGAGGAGGAGGAGGAGGATGGAGGTGCCAAATAGGGGGGCACCGTCAAACCCACCTGCCCGGATAAACGGGCCTGCAGTTGACATGTAACTCTGCACGGCTGTTTTATAACGTTAACTGTGCAGCTGCTTTGCCAGATGGTAGACAGGACTAGTTGACTACCGTCCCTGCCTTCCGATTGCATATATAGCACTCAATGATGCAAGGTGTGATGTGTAATGTGACTTCATTACGCCCCCTGCAACGCTGGATCTCCAAGGGCTTCCTGCCCAGAAGGTGCTTTGAGCAGTGTCCTGGTGTAATCACCGTAACCTGCTGCTCAAGCCAGACTCTAGCTCCCAGAGCTAGCCACTCCACAGGGAAATGGGGAGAGGTAAGAATCTTTTATTTTTCCTTTTCAAATCTATACACCTGCCTATCTACCTACAAGGGGCTATTTATATCTTTAAGGGGGCTATATCTATCTAGAAGGTGGCTATATTTACCTAGAGGGTGCTATATCTACTCCAGATGGGGCTATACTATCCTTCAGGTGGGTGATATCTAACTATAGGGGGGCTATATCTACCTACAAAGGGCTATAGTTACCTTCAGGGAGGCTATATCTACCTACAGGGTGCTATACCTACCTACCGGGGCTATATCTACTTGCAGGGGGCATATACCTAGCTACAGGGGGCCTTTATATCTACCCATGGGGGCTTATATACAAAACCTACTGGGAGCCTCTATACCAACCTACCTACAGGGGGCCGTTATACGTATCTACCTACTTACAGGCGGCCTATATACCTAGCTAAGGGGGCCTATATTCCTACCTACCTACAGGGGGCCTATATACCTACCCACCTTGCCTACAGGGGGCATATATAACTACCTACTACTTATTAGTAGGGGCCTATATAACTATCTATCTTTTCAATGGGGGACCTAGATCCTTACCTATTGGGGTACTGATAGATCTACATAACTAACAGGGGGCTATACACCTACATAATTAAGGACTACCTACCTAAATAGGGGTTTACCTACCTGTCTACCTAGTTTGTGGGTGTACCTAAACACTATATTGGGGATTGAACTACCTTTTATATGGTGGACACAAAGTAAGACTAAAACTTGGTGCAGAAATAGGAGCCCTATAGCCATTTGGGGGCAATTTTACTGTTAGAGGCATCATTGGTCTTGATCACCATTTGGGGAGCTATGGATAGGGGAGTTTGGACAGAGGTAGAAGTTAGTAGGGAAGTGCTGGAAAGTGAGGAGTTTAAGATGTTTGTGTGGTGAATTTGGCGGGAGAAGTCATCATGGCGATCTAGGCCAGATGGAGGAAAAAAAAAGGGAAACAGAACGACTCATTAGAGAAGTCTCCTGTGAGATCCTGGATGAAACTTTACTGTATTTATTTTTGTGGGGCAGAGTGCATGTGTAAACATTTTTTTTCCCACTGTATGGTCACTATGGTGAAAATATAGGTCAGGTTTAAAAGGGTTTTTAATTCAGAAAAGGGTAAGTTTTATTCGCCACGGGTTGGCCTGATATTGTGGTATTTTTTAGCCCTATTGATGATATGGTTTATTATAGAGCACTATGGGTGGTAAAAGGGTTTTGGTAATGGTGTGGCGGTTTAGTCAGTACATGTGGGGTATTATTTAACCACTATGTAGGGTATTGTTCTGTGTTAAAGAATTATTCAGCCACTTGTGATGATTGTGGTGGTTTTATTCAGCCACTATGTAATAGTGTTTGTGTGGTATTTTTGGAAATGAGAACTGGTGCAGATTTTTCAGCCACTTGTGGTGGTATAGTGTGGTACTAATTACCCCTATGTATTTTGGATGTGTGGTGGTTTTGTCCCCAATTTGTGGTGGTATATGTGGTCATGGATTGTTGTTTATTCACCCACTGAGTGGGGGGTGTAGTGGTCTGTTTGGTTGTATTATCCAGCCTCTGTGTGGGGTGATATGTAGTCGTGGTATGGGGGTATTATTCGTTACTTTGTGTGGTATATGTGGTCTTTGTGTAGTGGTATTTGGTCTTGTGGAATTATTGCTAAAATTGGCCTTGGGATTATGGTTTTGTATAGCAGTTATGTATGACCATTATTTTGTAGTTTTACACATAGACCTTTGTGTTATAGCTTTTTGTATATTCAGGCACTGGTTGATGGTGATGTGATATGTAACAGCAAGGCGCAACAGTTAATGGGGGAGAGATTTTAGAAAGGGCCCCTGTGAATGGTTGTATTGAAATGCAGACCTGTTTCCCCTTCATCAGGCTGTCATGTAAACCCTTTTCACCGTTGCAGTATGGTCCTAGCTTCATGTATCAGCCCTTTATATATCTGTCATGGAACAAAAATAAACCTGTTTGAAAATGTATATTATTCATGTGCCATTAGGCTTTTTAAAGGGGTACCCCCATCTTCACATCTAGGGTAAATCCAAGAATAGCTGCGACCCACAGCTTTTCAGAATGAGGTCCCCTCAAAATCCCATCCAGTTGGTTTGAAGGGTTTGAGGTGGCTGTGCTTGTGTTTTTTTTTTCATTTACTTTAGGGGAGTTCAAATATGCTTAGGATTGTTTGGTTTTGTGTTTAGAAATTCCATAAAAATCTGTGCGGCCATCTCTCTTTTTGCGAAAGGGTTTTAAAGGGAAACCTGAACCTATTGTGTTAAGATTGGGAATACCAATCCCAAAACCTTTAAGGGGTTTGCAATATAAAAATTTGCCATATCGATAAGATTCCCTTTAAAGGCGTATCCCATTCGGGAAAAATTCTCTTCTCTGGCCGCTTGCAGTCAGTATGTGTGACGGTTTTTAGGAACTTCCCATAAAAGTGAATGGGAGGATTGCAAGGCCACCTTCATTTTATACAGGGCAAATCACAGTGGTTGCGGCGGCCAGAAAAGAAATTTCCCGAAAACGGTCAGGAAAGTGGGGTCTCAGAACGGCCTTAAACCTCCGTTCTAAATGGAAAAGTGATGCGCAAGCGGAACCCCCTTCTTTATTAATTTTATTGGAATTTCTGATTTACTCCAAAAATGAAATCTGCGGGGTACTCAGAAGTCCCACAGTTTTTCCCCATTCGAACGGGATTTTTGAGGGCTTGTTCTAAAAAATATGTGCAGGTTCAGAGGGGGCCCCGCCCCTATCTTACATTGTGGCAAAACCTTTTAACTCACTCACTACTTGACTACCCTGCTGGGAAAACCATGGCTGCCATGCTCAGAAATTAAAGGTTAAATTTTTGTAAAAAAAAAATTTTACTACCAAAGAAAGGGAATTGTACAGCAGTCCTGGGTACAAAACGGGATAGAGATGCAGGTTTGTCCTTAAGTTGTTTGTATGTAAGTCAAAAAGGGTACATTTTTTACATGTAACTCGAGCAAAAAGGGTTTTCTTTTTGGTTTCGATAGTGCAAGGAAGGGGGGTTTTTACATTTGTTTTGCTGTTGTCCCCCTGTTAAGAAGATTCACTTCTTTCTACCTCATAGGCTGGAACTTTATTCCAAGACTATTGCTGTGGCATGGAACAAAAGTGCCAGCATGCCCCATTAGTCTTGTTTGTAACTGGGGGACGGATGTTAAGTCGGAACGGGTTTTAAAAAAGGAGGACTCCTGTATTCAAAATGTAACTGTAAACTGGGAAAAATTTATGATTAAATTTGATATTTTTTATTCTGTTTGCTTTCTCCCTTTGGAGCATGCTTGGTTATCAATCCTGCTTCATCGAGCGCCCGTGGAAGAGGTAAACTCTGAGGGCCGAGATTCTCCCGGGAACCTTTTGGGGGTTTGTTACAGAGAAGAGCAATGGTCATATTACCTTAAACCATCATCTTGGTCTTCGGGGCAATCGTTTTTCTTGTTTGGGTCCCCTATCCACTTTTACTTCCCAAATATGTGGTGTGCCCATCTTGGGCCAGTCTTCCTTTCCCTTGGGGTTAATATTTTTGGTAAGGGGGTGTGTGGTTCCCCCCTTATTAGGAAATTTTAAGCGTAAAGGACTAAAGGGACAAGACTGTAGAGGATTGGGCTTTATGTATCAATAATGAGTGCTCCATGTCATAGAGATTTATAGATGTTCTATCTGTGATCTACTTTGTAAAGGTGTTTATTTTCAAATAATAAATATAGGTTTATTCTCCGTTTATGTTGTTTATTTCAAACAGATTTGTATCGGTTTTTCACATGGCGTCCTGGCCATATTAAAAACAGTATTATCTGTGGGGATTTTACAGACCAAAACCAAACGGTTTCAGACAGAGAGAAAGATCTAACACAGATGTGAAAGAGGGGTATGTATCTCATTTTGTACACATTCTTAACCTCCTAAGCCAAACGTCTGAAAAGTACTTAAAGGGGTTGTCTCACTACACTGATTAGTCCTGTTTTCTTGGTTTCACTTTGAATTCAGGGGTGTGTTTGCTGGCTTCCACTAGGACACTGACCCTAATGCTTAACCAAAAAATGGGAGAATAATGCTGATAAGAAAAAATAGTAATCAATCAAATAAATGATGTAAATGATAACACTTCATTAAGTCCATTTGGTCTTACAGTCTTCAATTGATATATCCAGAACTAGGGAATTAAGATGCGGAATTTTGGGGGCAGTGGGGCTTGAGAATGGACTGGTCACTCCAGTGGATCGACATTTTGTTGAAACGCATGGTGGTGATACCACAGCTATATCTTTTCGGTATTAGGGGTGGTTACACGATGCCCCAGGGGGGGTTTGAAGAAGATAAAAGAGAGAGACGTTTGGAAAATATAATTGAAGACGTAAGACAAAGGGGCTTAATGAAGTGTTTTTTTACACATTTATTTGATTTATTATATTTTTTTTATCAGCATTATTTTCCCCTTTTTTGGTTAAGCATTGGGTCGGTCTAAAGGTTCCATAGGTGCGTAGAGCCAGGGCTGTAGCTATAGCAACCGTTTGGCAGGGGCCCATCGAATGATCAGCAAGTCGTAGCTATAGCAAACCCGGGGTGATGTCCATCAAGGGGGAAACTCGAAAAGGTAGGATACTGTTAATGGTTTGGCAAAGTGACTTTTTTTTTGCAGATCTTTAACATAAAAAAAAATTCTTGTAGTGAGAAACCCCTTTTAAAGACCGCACTTTTTTTTTTTTGCTCCTTGTGTTTAACAGTTGTAAAATTTTTTTATTTTTTTCAATGAAGCAGTTTTTATGAGGCTCTTTTTTTTTCGGGACAAATTGTACTTTTGGGGGAAAAATTTAAGTTTTTAAAAAATTGCACATTTAAAATTGTTTTTTTTTTTTTCAAAAAATTTGTTTTTTTTACACCTTCCCTTTACGGTGTGTGGATTCCTAATTTGTAGGATTTTTGTGTGTGTAATGTATGCACAATTATTTTTTATTAAATATTTTTTTTATTTTTTTTTATTTATTATGTTCTACACTTTTTTATGTTTTTTACTTTTTTTTTTTTTAAATCCCCTGAAGGGATAAAAATATTTTACATTTTTTGACACTTATTTTTATATTAGCTAAATTTTTTATGCTATTAACATTTAATTCTGTCGTATGAAGCAGGCAGCGATCAAGGCAGCACACAGTTTGCCCTAATTGCTGGATTCTTACACAGACAGCCCCAAGGCTACTCTAGGTCCCCATTTTCTGACTGTGAAACCCTTTCCCCATCTCTGCCCAGGTCATTTTGGGTCTCGTTCACCCAGAGGGGCAGGGGGGGCCCTTTGTTTAATGTTTGCGGTCATGAACCGTGGCAATCAAAGGGATAAGCGCCCAATGTCTGCAGCGACGCCAAAAAAGTCTTTAACTAATAGTCCCTTCGTGTTGAAAGCTAAGCTTTGTAGTGAGAAAATCCCTTTAAATTGGCTTAGCCCAAATCCCGTTACCCCAATCATTAAGTGTTAAAAAACCCTGGGTCTTGTCATCCCTTTTTGGGTTTTTTTCCCCTGGCCGGTTTTCCCCCAAATTAATAGAAAAAATCCCAAACTTGTCAGATTAAATTTTTTTGGGCTTAAATTACTTGGCACCTTTTGTATGGGGACTTAATGGGGCACAATGGGTCATGGGGACGGTTTGGGGGGAAAAAATTTTGGGGCTACATGTAAACGAAATTTAATATTTGCATTACTGATTAGACAGATACCTACCTGCAAAAATAAAAAAGGCAAAAAAAGGCTTGTCCCAAAATGGTTTTATTTATGCGCATCAAAACATGAAAGTCCCGTGCTGACTAAATTTGCAACGTTTTTGGGTTCCCTAGCGATGTCACAGGTTTCATTTTACAATTTTTTAGCTCGGGACCTTTCACAGGAACGAAACCTTAGGGGTTAGCCCCTAGAAAAATAGCCACCCTGCAAAATTACTCCCCCATTTATTTCTATGGGAGTTCTGAAAAAATTAAAAAAAAGGGGAAATCAATAGAGAAAAAATCGCCCGCAAACGTTGCCACTTTTCCCCGTTCGCCTGGGAAAATTTTTGAACCCCCCCCAAGATAGGTGCGGGGGAGGGTCGGACTGGGCCCCCGGGGGATTGGGGTTTAAACCCCCGGGGGGCCCCGAGCCCCAGGGGGGCCCCGGGGGCAGTGCTGCCGCTCCCTGGGGCCCGTCGCCGCATCTGGTCCTGAACGCCCCCAGCCCCGGTCCCCCAGGGCTCAGAGACAGGGGGGCCCGAAAATTGGGGCTAGGTCCCCCGGCCCCCCCCCGGGGGTGCAAAAGTGTCCCGCCGGGGCAGAGCGCCCCCGTCCCCGTTTCCCCTGTACCCTTGGGGGCTTCAACTTAGGGGCCTTGGGAAACCGGCCAGGCGCCGGCCCCCCTAATGGTGACGTAGGCGGCGCTGTAACGTAATTTACAAACGCCCACAAAGCCCCGGGGCCACCAAACCGGCGGCAAACACGGGGCGAGCAGAAAATGGGCCCGGGGGTGGCCCGGACGGGAGGGGGTAAAGGCGTTGCTTTTTTTTTTAAAAAATGCATAAAAGGGGGCCCCGGGGCTACCTTAAAAAAGGGGCCCGGGCCACCCAAAAGGGGGCCCTGATCACCTAAAAAAAGGGGGCCCTACTACTTAAAAGAGGGCCCGACTACATAAAAGGGCCTTGGGCCACCTAAAAGGGGGCCCCCGACAAACCCAAAAGAGGGGGCCCCCGACTACATAAAAGGGGGGCCCTTTACCACCTAAAAGGGGGACCTGGCTACCTTAAAAAGGGGGCCCTGACTACATTTTTGGGGGGGCCGCCACCTAAAAGGGGGCCCCCGACTACAAAAAAAGGGGGGCCCTGCCCCCCTAAAAGGGGGGCCTGCTTTATTTAAAAGGGGGGGCCCTGGACCACCTAAAAAGGGGGGCCCCGACCACCCAGAAGGGGGCCCTGACCACCCAAAAAGGGGGCCCTGACCCCCCTAAAAAAGGGGGGCCCGACCGCCTAAAAGGGAGCCCTGACCGCCTAAAAGGGGGCCCGTACCAACCCAGAAGGGGGGCCCCGACCCCTAAAGGGGCCCCCACCACCCACAAAAGGGGGGGGGGGCCCCGACCACAGGGGGGGCCCCGACCGCCTAAAAGGGGGCCCGACCACCTAACCCCTAAAGGGCCTTTATTTCCAAAATAAGGGGGGGGGTGACTGCCTAAAACCTAAAAAGGGGGGCCCCGCTTTCCTTTAAAAAATAAAAAGGGGGCCCCGACTGCCCAAAAACTAAAAGGACCCTGACTGCCCAAAAACTAAAAGGGGCCCCCGACTGCCTTTCAAACAAAAGGGGGCCCCGGGCTGCCTAAAAAAACTAAAAGGGGGCCCCGACGCCCACAAAATAAAGGGGGCCCTAACTACTGCACACAGCCCAAATTTGGGGGGCCTTTCTTCCGGCACACTAGCTAAAGGGGCCCTTTACTTCCCACCCCACAAAAGGGGGCCTGGCCTACCTGCCCCACGGGTAAAGGGGGCCCCCCGACTACCTGCACCCCCTAGCTAAAGGGGCCCCCGACTTCCTGCACCCCTTGGGTTTTAAAAGGGGGGCCCCCAACTGCCTGGTATTTCTACCCAAAGGGGGGCCCCCAACTACCCGTAATTTCTACCCAAAAGGGGGCCCCTAACTGCCTGTTTATACCTAAAAGAGGCCCCAAACCAAAGTATACTAACCCAAAAACAGGCCTCTTTTAAATGCCTGTAAAATATCTAAAGGGAGGCCCCAAACCCGCCTGGGTTTCTATAAAAGGGGGGCCCCAATGGCCCGGGGAATTCCCCCACTTCCCAAAAAGGGGGCCCACCTAACCCCGGCCCCTGGTTTATAAAATAATTCCCCAAAGGGGGCCCTAACCTAAAATCACCCGTTATCCAAATTAAAAGGGGGCCCCCCCAAATCCGTTAACTACCTAAAGGGGCTCCCCAACTGGGGCAAAAATATATAAAGGGGGCCCAAAATACCTACTTCTTACCTAAATGGGGCAACAAACCACCTACAGCCTAACTTTAAATGGGACTTTAAAAACAATACCTACAGGCCCACCTAAATGGGGTCCACCAACCCCAACTGTTGCCTATCAAATTGCCTAAAGGGCCTGCTTTTTTCTACCTGGGGCGTTTACCTACCCACCCCCGGCTTTGGTACCCACCAACCAAAACCCTGGCTGGGCCCAATAAATTATCCCCGCGGGGGGCCCAACCCACCTAAATAGGGCCCCATTAGGTTTTTCCTGTGGCCTTTCCCATTTGCCCACCTACCCGGTAATATAATTGAGGGGGAAACAGGCCCCCTAGCTTTAGCATTATCTCCCGGGAGTTTAGTCCTCTCCCCACCCCCCCAAGTTATGGCCCGTACCCTTTTTCCCCCCTGGGTAGTTTGTACAGAGGTGGGAAAAGGATTTAAAGGGGATGCTGGAAAAAATGGGGATTCTAAGATATTTTTGTGTAATTTTTTGCAGGGATGAGCCTTTTGGCCGGCAAGTCATCATGGCGGGTTTTGGGAAGGTGCAGAGGAAAAGGGAAAAAAGAACTACTCATTTTGGGTAAAAAGGGAAAGACTCATCAGATATGGCCGTCTCGGTGAGTCCCTGATTTTAGGGGGTTTTTTTAATTCTTTAAATTGGGTCAGTGCTGTATTCACTGTAATGTGAAATTTACCCGAAGGGGTTGGGATGTGACCGCTAAAGTGGTCTCTATATGGGGGGTGTTGTAGGTTTTATCTGAAACTGGGGGTTGACCTCTATGTGGTCTCCCTTTTTGGGGGTGTTTTAGGTTATATTTTGAAACTGGTGTTGACCTCTATGTGGTCTCTATATGGCGGTTTTTTTGTATTAACCCACTGGGTCGGGCCCTATGTGTTTCCCCTTTATGGCGGTGTTGTAGGTTTCACTTGAGCTGGGTTCTGATCTCTAAATGGCAAATGTTGTTGGGTTTTTAAACCCGAGCTGGTGGGCTGACCCCTATGTGGTTTTCCAAATTGGGTGGTGTTTTTAAAGGTGGGGGGTATAGTGGCAGCGTAGAGTTTTCCCCGATTGTAAAAAATAGGGGAACACCTGATCCTGTAGGAGTTTCACTTCTACTTTCTTGCGGGGTTTATTTTAAAAAGGGGGGTAAAGGGGTTTGGGCCAAAGGAAACGTGGAGGGAGATTTTTGGGATTTGGCTGATGGGGGGGGGGGATATGGGTGGGGCTACTTAGCCCTGTGTCTTGATTGTTTTGACAGACGTGGAGACAGACATATTGGACCCCTGGTATTTTTGTACAACCCAAAAGTTCTGTTTTTTCACACTGTAATTTTTGTTTGGGAAAATGGGCGCATTTTTGTCCAAAAGGCCGGTAATATTTTCATGTCCCTGGGGGGCCCCACAAAGAACCCAATTTTCCCTGTGGGCCCCAGACCCCCCCAGTCCAACACTGGGTGCGGGTCCCTGAACTGGTATCTGAGCTCGTATCTCACATTAATGACATATCCCATTAATAAGTGTAGGACTGGGATGTCTGGCGCCCATCAGTCGAGGTGAACCTTGGGGCCCATCATACCCAGGGGCACATTGAGGGTTTTCCTTGTGCACCAGTCCGAACCTGCTTTATTATGAGATAATAAAACCCCTAAAAGCTGCTGCTGTAATAAAGTTAAAAAAAATTCATACTTACCTCGCCACTCAACACCATTGCTGACGGTGCAGGCAGTCTACACCGATCCTCTGCTTCCATGTGGCTGCAAGCTCATAATCACTAGAGCTACTGAATGTCTGCAGTGGTCACATGCCATTCCCTGACAGCACTGCTCCGAGCTGTTCACACCCAAGTAGTGACATCAGGCAGTGGCATGTGACCGCTGGAGCCAATTAATGGTGGGGAGACTGCTAGCAGCGTCAGCACTGGTTAGTGGCGAGGTGAGTAGGAACTATTTTATTATAAGAGCAGCAGCTGAAATTTAAAGGGGAGTTCCACAAAGCCACATCCCGCTAGCAGGGCTAGCTACGAGCCGACCGTGTTACAACCGTCCTCCCCATTCATTTGTATGGGAGCCGAGCGCAATCACTATCCTGTAAAAATGAATGGAGCGGACGAGGGCCGTGTGACGATCTCGCAGCATTGTATCAGCACAGTATTTGTTTTCACCTTTTATCTCAGACCTTACTTGATTACATAGGTCTATGTGATTATGTCTCTTATCCCTTACTGCGTATGGGTACCACTGGTCTGTGTTGTTTTGTTTTGGGAGGGGGGGGTTACTTTTTTATTATTTTTTGTTTTCTTTCTTTAGTGAAGATGGAGCCGTCTTTTGCTTCATCCTTATTACTATGATGCCAAAGTATGTCATTAGTGCTATTTTGTACTTTCATTGCTTAGTACTTTTCTTATTTGTACTAATGATGCCTTATATTATTTCTTTGTATATCAAGTGGTATCTCATCTATTGGACAGTTATTGTATGTTTTTGTTATTGTAAAATTTAATAAAAAATTATGTTTACAAAAAAAAAATGAATGGGGCAATGGCCGCAAGCTTTACCCTCCTCATTTTGTAGCATGGTCAACTCATAGCTAGCCCTGTTAGCAGGAAGTGGTTTTGTGGGAACACCCCTTTAAATACAAAAAGACATGTACATCAATATGGGCGGGCTTTGCTCTCCACGTAACATCTTCTGGCCTCTCTCACCATTTTAGGGGCAGCGTGGTTTCTCAGTGCAGTGTTGGGGTCCTTGGTTTGAATCCAATAGTGCAACATCTACATGGAGTCTGTATGTGCTCCATGTGTTTGTGTAAGATTTGCCCCACACTAAGGCTATGTTCACATGGCTGATTGCAGGGCGTACAGTATGTCCGCAATTACGCCGGGTGCTCGGGAGCTCACACCGATCGTATTGTATACGCGGGGAGAGGAGGCATAATCCATAGTTCTCTATGAGAACTGTCGTTTACTGTAATGACTGGGACGCATTTCGCTCGTATTAGAGCGCAGTACGCTCTCAATACGTGTCAAAGGCACCCCAAAATAAGCCGTGTGAATATAGCCTAAAAGGAAAAAAAAACAACTGAAAACTGATAAGTAAATTTGGATATTAGATTGGAGAGTTGTAATAGAGACAAGAGTAATGACAATCTCTGTACATGGCTACGGGAATAGATTCCGTGTATATAAAGGAATTAAAGGGTTTTTGCCGGAGTCCCTTATTGCTAAGAAGCAAAAGTAAACAAGCCCCGCTGAGCTGAGGGGAGCAAGGACACAGCCAGAGCACAAAAGCCATGCTTTAAGGGATCGTGTGAAAATGTTTCACTCAATTAATAAAAACTACAACTGGGGGATTCTGTATACAAAAGACAAACACCTTTTCTCCACAGCAGCTTGAAAGCTTCTTCATGTTCTCTGTCATCGTTTAAAGCAGGGATCTACTCAGATAATCACACTACAACTAGTTGATTCTGTATACAAAAAAACAACATATTTCTACCGGTGCCTTAAAAAGCTTCTTCGCTCCCTCTCATCAGATAAAGAAGTGTTCTTGTGCAAGCCTGGCCAGCAGCCCCTGTCAGGTCGTATCTATAGAAGTTTTTAAAGTAACTAAGGGCAGGTAAGGCACTTGTAGCTCTCTCAGGCTGCAATATTGTAATCACATATATTTAGAAAAGTGATTAAATACCCATTTTGGAGGTTTCCCACGTCAACTTTACATTGTGGCAAAACCCCTTTAAATAATTAACCCATCCTCACTCACTGTATTCTCACAAAAACATTGCTTTCACAGTGTGAGACAACAGTTAAATTTAATGTGCTATCCAGACATCTGTGGGCCGATGCCCCCTCTGGGGCCGATTTCTATAAGAAAGACTGTGAATCACATGGGTCTCAGCCTCCATGGTAACATGCACCGTGCTATAGTAAAAGTTCAATTATGTTTTAGAAGTATTTATAGTATTGAAAAACCCTGCACAAGATGTTTAAATATATTATAGGTCAACATAGAGATCTCCCAAAAATCTATTTATCCCCAGGACTGTATCCGAACAAGGAGGATTTCTCTATTTCTAGAGGAAAGAAGGTTTCAAAACATAAACTAAAAAAGGGATTCTTTACTGTTAGAGCAGTGAGACTGTGAAATCTCTGCCAGAGGAACTTGTCATGCTGAATTCACAAACAGAGTTCAAAAAGGGTCGGATGCATTTCTATGGGTGTAATAATATAACAAGTTATAGTGACCAGGATTCTGGAGAAGGGTCTGGATACATTTCTGATGTAATACAAAAAATTTATATCACTGCAAATAATAATCCCTGTTAAAACATAATTTTTTACTTATCTTTTTTAAAAATTTTTAATATCTAAACCCCTATACATTACCACTACATACCTAGATGAAAACAGCATACTGTCCACTATCTGCCACTGGAGTAATCGCCCCGCTAAAGAGCGGCTCCGCTTTAATGCAAGACAATGTCACTACATGCGTGTATAAACACCTTTAATCCCAGCTACCCCGACGCGTTTCCCCCCATACAATTCTAGGGTTCATCAGGGGATTCAAAATTTCTCTCACTGTGGAAAAAGAATACGCTATATCCCAACGCATATATTCACAAACATGTATTCAAAATTAGATAGATAAACTGATACTTAGCTCAAGTGCTGCCAGTATAATAACGATAAATTCCCGCAGCACCTCTAGTACGTGGCACCCAAGATAAGAGGGATACAGAGCACTATTGTCTCTGCCTCCCTTTTTATGTCTTTAATGGCCCCAAAGATGTATGGTAAAACAATTGCCCAGTGTTTACACGTAACAAATAACACTGCATGCTCGCTTCCAGGTTCCATGAGCACATGTGCCTATTTTATTGCTCATGGTTTGTAAGGCGGTCCGGATTTTTCAACTGCGCATGTCCGGAAGTAGAATACCCGTCACTTCCGGTTAACATCGCCGGAAAGTGACACCCGCGCATATGCTGAATGCCGGCCCCCAACCACGCGGCGCCTGGCATTCACAACAAAGCACTGCGCATGTCCGAAAAGGGAGTTCATGGGATTGTTGCCATATCTATAAATGAAGATGCGCTATGCTCCTAACCACATACATCGACTAACTGTCACAGTGTCCACTCTCAGCCAATGTACTTACTACCAACACCAAATCATCTACCATAATATATAATAATAAAGGACTAATGTGGCGGGGCATATATAATTGACTTTCCCTGAGCAAATATTATATAGCAAAAACGTGCAAATTTAACATGGCTTAAAAAAGGGCCAAAAAAGAAAAACGTTCGGGGTACAAAATTCATTGTCCTCAGCTGACTTGGATTATCAAGCTGTAAGTAATCAATGAATATAATGAAAAAATTTAAAATTTTGGCACCCGATACATGGTTCATTGGTCAGACTTAAAAGAATCCCATAGTTGGTCCCCCAATGGAGAGTGCGGACAGGGCAAGCAATGGCTGACAGGCCCCAAAGCAGAGCCTATTTTTATAAAAACAACCAAATTGCAAAGTCTCATTTAGGCCCTTTTGGGGTTTGGGCAGAGTCCATACGGTAAATCCATTGGGCCCCCTTACACT
>JAODAL010066473.1:0-17743 GCA_025379985.1 Phyllomedusa bahiana | reverse complement strand
GGGGGAGGGGGGTTTAAACCCCCTTAATTACGCGATCATCGGGTCGAATAATAAGAGAAAAGGGGAGGAGACGCCCCTTTCTGCGTCTTGTCGGTGGCGCAGCGACGGATCGGGCGTCCGTGCAGCCCCTGCCTTGACAGAAACCGGAAGGCAGGAATCCCTTTCCCGGGTTGTCTGTGAGTCCGATCCCCGGCCCGTGCTGGGGGCTGGCCCGGATCGTGACTGAAAGTTGTAAGGAAACCCGTCATAGCAACAAGCTATGACTGTTTTCCTATTGAAGAGAGATCTAAAGATCTCTTTAAAATCCCCTATGGGGAAAAGTAAAAAAAAAATTTGGGGAAAAGTAAAAAAAAAGAAAAAAAAAGTGAAAAAAAAAAGTAAAAACCAAAACACGAAAAAAAAAAATAAAAATAGTACACCGCCTTTCCCCTTTACAAACGCCAATCGCCCCAAAAAAATCAAAAAAAATAAAGTACCTTTTTTTGGTATCGCCGCGTGGAAAGCCCTGCCCTATAATTGTCATGTTAATTAACCCGTCGGTGAACGCGTAAAAAACAAAAAAAAAAACAATCCAGTTTTTAAATTTTGTTACCCCGAAGACAAAAAATGGAATAAAAAGCGATCAAAAACTCCTAGAAACGCCAAAGTTGTCCAATTAAAGTCAGTTACCGAAAAAAAAAATCCTTATATGCTTTGTATACAGAAAAATAAAAAATTTATGCTCTCAAAAAGATAGCGATGCATAAATATTGTTTTAAACACTAAAAAACATTTTTCTTTTTTTTTAAAGTGCTTCCATAAAAAAACTATATAAATAGGGTATCGCCAAAATCGTAGCGCCCAAAAGAGTAAAGCAAATTATCACGGATACTGCACGGTGAGCCTTTTTTAAAAATAAAAATAAAAAAAACTCTAGGATTGCAGTATTTTCTCCCCCCGGGCCCCAAAAAAAATGGTTTTAAAAAAGCGTCAAAAAGCCTTGCCCCCAAAAAATGTACTAAAAAAAACGTAAAACTCATCTCGCAAAAAAAAGTCCTAACAGCTCCAAGCAAAAAAAAAAAAAAGTTATGGCTCTAGACATGGGATGAAAAAAAAGTTTTTTCCCCTTGGTTGAAAAAAAGTGTTTTTATTGTATAAAAGAGTAAAACTAAAAAAATTATAATTTGGTTCGGTGTAATGTATTGCCCTGGAGTAAAATTTACCAGTCAATTACCGTAAGTGACCGCATAAAAAAAAAATAAAAAACATACCAAGATTGCTGTATTTTGTTCAAAACATCTCGGAAAAAACCTTTTAAAAAAAAAGTGATAATAAAATCATACCCCCCTAATGGTACCATAAAAAACTTCAACTATCCCGCAAAAAAACAACCCCCAAACAAGTCTGAACCAGCAAAAAAAAAAAGTTATGGCTGTCAGAATAGGACAACAAAAAACCCCATTTTTTATAGAGTTTTATCTTGTAAAAGAATAAAACATTGGCCCCATGTTAGGTCCCCCCATAGGTACCCCTAAAGGACTTCATTAAGAAACTACACCCTTAAAGTATTAAAAAAGCATTTAGGAAAGTATTTCCCATTAGGTGTTTCAAGGAATTTAAAAGAAAATGGGGTGAAATTTAAAAATGTAATTTTTTTTTGCACTTTTCAATTTTTATCATTTTCAAAAGGGAATCGGTAGATGTGACGGGGAAAGAAATTAAAAATTGTTTCCCCCAGAATCTTCTGTTTTCGAGAACCCATATGTGGCTCTAGTCCGCTATTTGGCTCAAACCACAAGCCCCAGAATGTAGGAGCCCCTTGGACTCTGTGGTTTTTTTTTTCATTGATTTTATTAGGGCCATTTCAGGTTTTGGGCCCCTTGGTGCTAAAACTTAATGAACCCCCCCCTAAAAAAAAACCCATATTGGAAACACCCCTTAAAAAATAATCAGAGGTGTAGTGAGTATATGACCCAACAGGTGTTTCCAAATTTATTAGCGTCAGGTGTGGGAAAATAAAAAAAAAATTTTTTTTTTTAACAATCTGCAATTTTAGCGAATCCCGGAAAAAAAACACCCAAAAAATTTTTTATGGGAATTTTTTCCAAGTGTGGGAATACCCTCTGTGGGTGTAAAAATGCTGTTTGGGGGCATGTCAGGACATATAAGGGAGGGGGGTGTTATTTGGTTTTGGAACGCCCCCAAATACCAGAAGGGGAAACCTTCCCGAAGTCACCCATTTTGGATTCAAAACCCCCTTTTGGGGTCTCATCTAGGGTGATTGTGCATTTTGGTGCAAGGTGTTCCCTTGTTTTTTTTTTAGCAAGGGCCCTGAAAATGGGGGGAAAAACGCAGTTCCCCATTGTTTTTTGGGCTTCAATTTTACAGTGTTCCTGTGTGTGTAAATGACTGAAAAATTTACTTTGCAGGTCGGTACAATTGCAATGATATAATTTTTTTTAGTTTTTAGTTTTTTACTTTTACACAATGAAAAAGGTCTATACCCTAACTTTTTAATTTTTTGTATATGGACCTGATTATAGGCTTGTTTTTTCGGGTTTTCATTTTTGCGAGGGTTTCATTTTTTTAGTACCATTTTGCATTTGACGCTTTGATCACTTTTTTTTTTTTATTATTTTTTTGAAATTTGCATGTACCAAATTATTCACATTACATAAGAGTACAGGTTGTTTTTTACAATTATAATGAATATAGAAGCTTTCACTATACAATTTCCACATTTTTATTTTAAAAATAGTTTTATAGTAAAAATAAAGAAATTCAAAATCCAAAAAATCCTTGTGTGTTTTCTTAGTGAAAAGGTGTATGTGTTTTTAAAATATCAGTGGTGCTGCAAACTTCATTTATTTTTCAATTTTTTTCTCACTGTTTAAAGGGTGTATCATCCCGGTTTTTAGAACTTGCGTCCCAAAGGGGCAATCTAAATAATATAACAAACTAATCTGGTTAAATAATATTAAAAAAAATTAAGGTTAAACCCAAATCCCCAGTTTGTGTATGAAAAATTTCTAAGTTATGGTGGAGATGACCCATTTTTAGACAAGAAGAGGGGGCTCTCCCCTAAAATTTTAGGGGCTTAATATACTAATTGTGTGATTGGTTATCCCCCAAGTTTTCTTAAGCTTTCTCTAGGTACCAATTTTGTGCTGGGTCCTCAACCGCTGGTCCACGGACCGCCACCAGGCCGTAGCGCATCCCCTGCCGGTCCGCGGCCCCGGGCTAACATGATGCCGACCGCTCGCTGACTTTAGTCAGGGCGATCGGGAATTGTTGTGCGGGGTTTCAACCCCATCCCCCAGATTGCGCTGCACCAAATGTGCCACCGCTTTATATAGAGAAAACGGGGTGGTGCATTACCGTCCCTGCTTTCCCTATCGCTGTAGATGCGGCGCTCACTGAGCGCCGCATCTACAGATCAGCGGTGCAGGGGGGATGATGCAGAGGTGTCTTCACACCCCCTACGCCCCATGGTCTCGCTGGACGCGGACTCCTGGAGGGAGCAGCTCAGCAACAGTCTGTAGCTGTTGCAGATATTTCAGCACTTGGATCAAAACATCATAGATCTGAAGGGAGAGCAACCCAAAGCAGAGAACAAAATGGCTACAGGACTAAACTGTGTACAATTCAGTGAAAATGAAGCTGGAATACGAGTATCGTACCAAATAAGTGCATGCAAATGAATTAAAAGCACCAATGATGATCAGACACAGAACATAACGTTAGCAAACCGAGAGAACAAAAATACCATGCTCCAATGAAAGGGAGCTCCATGGACATAACCCCTTTCTGGAAGTGTAAGGGAATGTTCATACGGCATTTTTGGATCTGAAAATCGCATCCAAAAACGCTGTGTCAGTCAGATCCATAACACTTCTAACACGCAAGTGCGTATTTGGATGCGTTTTGGCTGCAGCAGGATTGCACCCTATAGTTTTAGGGTGCCTCCCAAAAACCTTGATAAAAAGTGATCAAAGCGTTATATGAACTGCATCATGGTACCAATGAATACAAGCACTAAATCAGCTCCATATACAGAGAAATAAAACATTTATGGCTGTCGGACTATTGACGACATAAAAACACAATTTTTCACATGTGCCTTTCTATTGCGAAAAACTAATAAAACATAAAAAACTATAAAATTTATATCATTGTAGTTTTACCGACCCGTATAGTAAAGTCATCTATACCGCATGGCGAATGTCGTAAAATTGAAGCCCAAAAAAACAATGGCAGCACTGTGCACCTCCCCCCCCTATTTTCATGGCCCAATGCTAAAAAAAAGTGGAACACCTGTGCGCCCAAAATGCACAATACACCCTTATACGAGTTCCCAGAAGGGTGTTGACTCCAAAATGGGGTGACTTCTGTAAGGTTTCACCTCTTCTGTTACTTTGGGGGCTTTGCAAATGTGACATTACACCCACCAAAATCCGTGTTGCAAAAGCTAAATAGGGCTCCCTCCCTTGTACGCCCTCTCTTGAGCCCAAACAGCAGTTTACATCCAAATACAGGCAGTTCCCGACTTACGTCTGTCCCCTAGTTACGAACAGGACCGGAATGACGCAAGCCAGGGACAGCTGACAGCGTCCAGGCGCTGCGGTGGCCCGGGCGCTGTCAGCGATCTTCACAGCTGCATGCGACTCCTGGGAGCGCATGCAGCTGATTCTACGGTCCCTGTCGGCATCCGGGAACTGCCATGGCCCGGTCACCGGCGGGGATTGCTTCGACTGTACGCGACTCCTCCCGGAGTGCATAGAGCCGAAGCCTCTATTGCGGAGCAGAGAGCGAGCGCTCCATGCTCTGCAATACAACTCCGGAAGGTCGCAAGCAGACGTACGACCTTCCGGAGTATCCGGCACAGGCAGCACGCGATGTCATCACGCTGCCTGCGCGGCCTGATGACATCACCAGCCTGCGCCAGAAGACTGAGAGCAGAGAGAAGACAGAGCCGCAGGTAAGCCTCGGAGCAGCGGGGAGTGAGGTATTTGTATTTGTTATTTTTTTAATAAGCCCTGCCTATAGCTGCCTATGGGGGACATACCTGCCTATAGCTGCCTATGGGGGACATACCTACCTGTAGCTGCCTATGGGGGACATACCTGCCTATAGCTGCCTATGGGGGACATACCTGCCTGTAGCTGCCTATGGGGGACATACATGCCTATGGGGGACATACCTGCCTATACCTATCTATGGGGGACATGCCTGCCTATACCTGCTAAGGAGGACATGCCTGCCTCTACCTGCAAAGGAGGACATGCCTGCCTATACCAGCTAAGGGGGACATACCATCCAATACCTGCAATGGGGGAAATCCCTGCCTATACCTGCTATGGGGGACATGCCTGCCTATACCTACCTATGGGGGACATACCTGCCTATGGGGGACATACCTGCCTATACCTGCCTATAAGGGACATACCTGCCTATAGATGCCTATGGGGGACATACCTGCCTATAGATACCTATGGGGGACATCCCTGCCTATACCTGCTATGGGGGACATGCCTGCCTATACCTATCTATGGGGGACATGCCTGCCGATACCTGCAATGGGGGACATACCTGCCTATACCTACCTATAAGGGACATATACCTGCCAAGGGGGGGACATACCTGCCTATACCTACCTATGAGGGACATATACCTGCCTATGGGGACATATACCTGCCTATAATTACACACCATACATATACACCATACACCATACATGTACTAAATATATTGGTTCCGACTTACATACAAATTCAACTTAAGAACGAACCTACAGTCCCTAACCCGTATGTAACCCGGGGACTGCCTGTATAGGGTATTGCCAAACTTGGAAGATAGTGTGTAACAAATTTTGTGGGTTATTTTTCAGTATTATTTGTAAAAAATTAAACATTTTCAGCTAAAATTACAGATTGTTGGAAAAATCTTTTTTTCATTTTCACAGCCTAACACTAAAAAGGCTATATTGTAACCCTTTAAATTAGGAAGATTCAAACCTAACTCCTCCCTGCGAGCTTGTAATTTTGCTAGCGTTATTCTTGTTTTTTTTCCCTTCCATAGGAAAGCAGAGACCATCTTGTTAAAAGATTTTATGTCTGTATGCCTAAGTAGAATAGAAATTGTCTGAAGAGGGTATAAAAGTCGGGCAAATGATACCATTTTAATTAGATGGACTCTCCCCAAGAGGGACAAAGGCAAGTCATGCCAATTACGGAGTTCATTTTTAATCTTTTCAAAGAGTGGGGGGGGGGGGGGGGGGGTAATTTAACTTGTATATTGATGCCGAATTTCGCCCAATTTTAATACCTAAGTATTTGATGTACTCCTTTGCTATCTTGATGCCTGTCGCTTTAACTGCTGTTGTTTCCGTGGGCGATCCAGGACCCAACCACAAGAGCTCACATTTGTCTCTGTTAATATGATAGCCAGAAAAGGAACCAAAGTGTCCCAACAGCTCCAGCACACCACCTAGCTGAGTTCCGGGCGAGTCCATGAAAAGAAGAATGTCATCTGCGAAGGCCGTTAACTTCAGTTCCCTTCCCCCTATCTGGATTCCTTTGTAGGTCTGGGATTGTTCCAATGTGCGTAGCAAGGGCTCTAAAGTTAAATTAAAGAGCAGGGGAGATAAGGGGCACCCTTGCCTTGTTCCCCTTTCCAGTGTGAAGGTGTCCGATCTATAACCTGGGGTATAAACCGCTTCCCTAGGATTCCTATATAAAAAAGAGATGAACGAGCAAAACCCCCCCTGTATGCCAAACTTTTCCAACTCCAGCCAGCTCCACCTGACGCTGTCGAAGGCTTTTTCAGTGTCCAAAGACACTAGAGCCCTTGCTGGTTTACCACTCCTTGCGACTGCCTGTGTATCCAGTGTTCCGATTACTTTTCTAATATTCGTTACCGCAGCTCTACCCTTTACAAACCCCACCTGTGCTTGATTTATTAGAGTTGGGAGGATTATCGCTAACCTATTAGCCATTATTTTGGCCACAATTTTCAGGTCTTGATTTATAAGCGATATTGGTCTAAAGGACTCTACTTGCGTCAAATCTCTTCCGGGTTTTTGTAGCACTTTAATGTATGCCAGATTACGATTCATATGGGATATTATCACCCTGTAGTAACCTGGAATAATGTTGTGCTAAAGTCAGGGACACCTGGTCCCGCAGAATCTTATAGAACTCTGCAGGGTATCCATCAGGGCCTGAGGCCTTCCCATTTCCTAGCGATTTTATTGTCTTCTGAACTTCCTCAGGGGTAATTTGGGCATTTAATACCGCTTTCTGTTCTTCCGAAATTTTTGGCAGCCGACAGTGGCTTAGAAATTCCTCCCCCTATTAGTAAAATCCTTCCCGGTGTCTTGGTACAATTTTTGGTAATATTTTTTAAAAAGATTGTTGATTTCTCTTGGGTGTGTGATAACTGTACCTTCCCTATTTTTAAGGGATGTAATCCCCCTCCGCCCTCCCCTCCCCCTAGCCAGATTCGCCAATAGTTTGTCAGAATTGTTTCCAAATCTGAAGAGGTCAGCTTCAAATTTTGTTCTGTGCAGCCCTTCCTTTCTTTCCAGCCAGAGCTCAAACACTCCCCTCGCCTCTGACCATTGTTTTTTGTTTGCTGGGGAAGCATCCCCCAGAAATGCATTATAAGCGCTTCGGAGTGCCTTACTGAATTCTATATATTTGTTTTAGGCGAGTCTTTTTTGGTAGGAGTAATGGCTGATTAAGCGTCCCCTGATAACTACCTTGGCTGTCTCCCAGAACAATTGTGGGTTGTCACTGTGCTCCATATTGGAGGCTGAAAATTCCAGCCACCACCCCCTTACTTTGTCCTCGAATGATTCGTCCCCCGTTAAAGCCGCCGGGAATCGCCATATATAGTCATGGCCTTTAGGGAAAGTATCTGCAAACTCTAAGATTATGGGGGCCATGGTCTGAAATGAGGATATTACGAACATCAGTTTCCATAACCCTTTCTATTAGATTGCTAGTAATGAGAAAATTATCTATACGAGACCATGAATGATGGACATTGGAAAAAAAGGTGTATTCCCTACTGTCTGGGTGGAGAAGTCTCAATATATCAACGAGGTCAGTGGACTCTACAAATTTTTTTAAGCACGTATCATTTGGTAGTGGTTGACTGGCTGTGTCCCGTTTTCGATCCTCCTCTGGCCCTATCACTGCGTTCAAATCACCTCCCACGAGTGTTGCAAGGGACCGATCGGAGTTGACACTAGAGCTTAATTTTCGATAGAACTCTGCTCCTTCCTTATTGGGACCATAAACATTGTATATACATACATCTCCTACTGGACAACTAACATGGATCTTTATCCATCTACCTTCTTTGTCTATTTCTGACGAAATTACATTATATTCTTAGGTCTTTCTAAGTAAAATCGGAACTCCATTTTTTTCATTTACCGCAGGAGAACCGTATACCTCGCCCACCCAATACTTGTTCATCCTGTGAAAGTCGCTAGCAGGGAGATGAGTCTCCTGCAGCAGGGCTATGTCAGGTTTCATCTTGCCTAGGTGCCTCAATACCATAGAACGTTTTTGTGGGGATAATAAGCCCTTGACTTTCACTATATAATCTTCATGTTTTAAGGATATGTTTATAACATGCGATATACATGCTGTTAATCAATACCATTACCACACTTATCAGTCCCCCCGCCCCTCCCCTCTCCCGTCGGGCCCACATTACTGATACCTTCTGGCTAATATTGAACAACTTTCCATGTAAAAGAATAAATTCTAGCAACAAAAACCAGTACCTAAACATAGGCACGAATACAAACAAAGACAGTCTCACAACCTCCATAATCGCCTTTACATTTTGTTCTCGAGACTTCACTTTTTTCTAGTGTGCATAGTTTCCAAGGCATCATCTGGTGTGTATGCATTTCCACACCGCCCAGGCCTAGGCATAACGGCAATCAATGAAGTATATTGGGCCACAATCAAAGCCATCCCCCCAAAAAAAAGTTTCATGGAGGATTCTCAGGCTTTCATGTTTTGCTTCTTGTTTCGCGTGGGGTTTGCGGCATTCTTTGCTCTTTAGGGGCAATATTTTGCAAGGTGTTTTCACCCGACATCGTGATCAGAGTACTCTCACTGCGAGATATCTGTGCTGCGTTGTCAGTCCCCTCATGTGGCGCATCTTTCAGTAGGTGCTGCAGTATAGCTTCTGCTTCCTGAGCCACGGTGAAAGATTTAGTGGATCCATCTGGGAGCACTACCCTCAGCACCGCAGGATATTGCAGTTGAAACTTTATTTTCTTGGTGTAAAGCACGGAACATAATTTACTAAAAGCTTTTCTTTTGCGCGAAACCTCGACGGAATAGTCGTTGAAAATAAGTATATTGGAGCCTTCATATCTTAGGGGCTTCTGGCGCTTCCTGAAGCTGCGCAATATATTGTCCTTGTCGGTGTAATCCAAGAATTTGGTGATCACTTGCCGCGGTGTCTGAGCTCGTTTTTCTGCGGCGTTAGACTTGGCCGGATTTTCTGGACCAACCCTATGCGCTCTTTCCACCTTGCAAACCGTGTCCATATTGACAGCGGCTGATAGATCTGACTCGCATATTTTACGCAATTGGCTGGTCGGTATCTTTTCTGGAAGACCTACGATTCTTAAATTATTTCTTCTGGAGCGATTTTCTAAATCTTCCAGTTTACTGGTTATTTGCTTATTCTTCTCCATCAGAGTGCAAACACGTGCGTGGAAGTCAGAGATTTCATCTTCCGTTATGGAAATTCTTTGTTCCACTTCTTCCTGACGCTGACCCTGACTGTTAACCTCTGACTGGAGGGCCTGCAAAGTGGATAAGATTTCGTTGGAGAGTGTTTCATGCAGTACAGGCAATATCTTTTTGGCTACTGCCCTGGCCAGTTTTTTGTAGTTAATTTTAATTTGTGAGGGAATAGCACCTTGCTCCTGCGGTTCCTCCTCAGAGGACTCCGCTTCCTCCTGCTCCGATTCAGGTTTGTTTGTCGCCATTTTATCTTTTCTTGTGACAGGCGCCATGCTTTGATGGGGCCCTAAATTAGAGATGAGGCGCTCCACAACGCAAGACAATGTCCCACTGAGACAACAGCGATGTGTTATCACTTATGACGCTGAATACAACTAGGTGTGTAGGGATATACTTGAGACACCTGAGGCAATTTAATCAATAGCTGCTCTTTTTTTTTTTTTTTTTTCTTCCCCCGTGGGGATATTATGCAGGTCAGGTCACTATTCTTCCCCCTGCTGTCCGTCAGCATATAAGGGAGGCGGCAACCTCCGTATTGGCTTGAGAGCCCTGCACAGAGAGGGCAGGAGGGAGTTCTTTATTGACAGGTAGTATAGTCCCAGTGGGCAGAATGATCAAGATGGCCGCCTGCCACGAGCGGTGAGATGCCGCAACACTTCCCCGTCTCTCACTGTGGCTGCACTGGTAGTTGACAATTCAAGTGTCACGGCAGCCCTGCCGCCCACTCACTACTAGATGCCTCCCGCTCCCCTTCACCTTCAGAGGCTGGGGTCCTGGGGTCCTATCAGGCTGGATTCGCGGGGCACACAGCACAGGACTGCTCACCTCCTTCCACCGCGCTGACCGCTGCGGCCGTTACACTGCCTCCCCCTCCACCGCTCAGCCTGTCTGTGCCGGTCTGGTGATTTGACTGTCGGGAGTCCCACTACCTCCGTTCTCCGACCGAGCACTGTTCTTTTCTCCGTCACAGCTCACCGCCGACGGCCAACGAGACCCTCCGCTCCTCTGCTGCAGCGCTCCGCTTCAACGGCGGGAAAGATGGCGCGTCCCAGCCTCCTCCCCGCAGCGGGTCTTTGTTCTGCGCTCTTCCTCTCTTTCTCTAAGAGCAGCTGGCGTGCGGTCTACTGCGGATCACTCCCTCTCTTCCCCGAGTCACGCTGCGACTATCGGGCGATGCAAGTGCAGGTAAAATTGCAGATTTATTTTTAATTTTTTATGAGCAGTTGGTTATTTGCAATATGGCTATTGTGAATCGTCAATCACGCCAAGAAAAGGTGGCAAAAGTTTTTGACATACAAGAAATGTCTAGCCAGAGAAATTTGGAGTTTGCAAGTAAATACAATGAACTAGAAAAGTTCTCAGCTCAAGAAGTTTGGATGTGGTGGGATTTGACTACTATAGAAAATTACATTGAGAAAGAAATGATCCCAAGAGGATTTAGGATTAAGAAAATCCCAACAACAGTTTATTCAGATGCGTTTGTTACATAATGGAATGCCATCCTTTTAACCTGTTCGTTTCAATTGATGAATCTTATAATCAAGTATGAAAGATCAAAACTTGAAGAAATTTCATCTGAAATCAATAGATTGGAAACTGATCTTGCACAATTTCAGGATTTTCCGTCATATAATCAAGAATTAAAAAAATTAAAAGACAACATCTCTCAATTAGAGGAATCTATTATGGAAAATAAAAAAATGAAGTTTAAACGTGATACAGAAGATTACACATTAAATCAGGTCTATGAATGGGGACGTCGAACATCCAGTTGGAGCAGACCTAGATCCATCTTGAAAAGCCCTCATAAAAATAGAAAATGGAGAAATAGAAAAAAAAGTAAGCTTTGATCCTATTAATTCCGATACGTCGGATACCAATATGGACACTTCCATGGATACTTCACACGAAACAACAGCTAACAATAGTTCTAACACAGGACAATCCTACTACAAAAAACCCAAAAATTCTAGAACAAAAAAGAAAAGAACACATCAAAAACGAAAACACCGAGGAGGAAAAAACACACAAAGAGGAAAAAACCCGAAAATTTGACAGTTTTAAGGGAACCAAATAGAACCCTCTAATAAATAGATGTTCTTAATCACCCCTCCAAACCTTTGCAAAAAACATATTAACGTTCTGTCACTAGGTCTGAACTTTGCATTGGAACGTGATTTCAATCTTTTTTTCTGTCACAAAAGACATTAATAAATTTGTAAGGCTTCTAACGTTAAAGAGACATTTCTGGCAGGACAGTGAGGTAGAGAACTTGTCCGAAATGAATCTTCCTGTACCTATTGTTTGCAATGAATTTTGTGGTCAATCTTTTTTACAAGTACCCACTGTTCTCTCTAAGGACTTGAATTGGAAACATACACATCCATTAAAACCCACAGGAAAAAAATTTTCCCTGACATCAAACTGGTTTTTTTCCCCCATTCAATTCGCACATTAGCCAGGAAAAATTTTCAGTCCTTATTGAAAGGGTCTTAAATCCTTATGATTCAATAGCATAATAGTTCCCTTTATAATTTAAAAATAACTAAACAAAAAAATCCCCTTTAAACAACTAGAAGCCATAAAACTATCGAAATTAAGAGGGGCCGAAAAGGGGAAGGTATGTTTGTATGTTAAACAAGGAGGAGACTGTAATTATGAAAAATTTACTTTGGAAGATGATACAATTTACAAAAAACTAAAAAGGACCCCACACAGGAATTTAATATTTCCTTGCATAGTTTGGTAGAGGAAGGGTTTCATAGGGACTATTACCCCAAACAACCCCGATACATCATTTGACACTCCCCCAAAATTCCAGTACTTTATGGACTGCCAAAAGTCCACAAAAATTCTACCTGCCCTCCCATGAGACCTATAGTCTCTGGTATCGGTTCCTTCTCAGAAAAAACTCTGAAAAGGGTTGACTCTTATTGCAGCCCCTTGATGCCGGTCCCGGGTTCGCAATAGTAGCGATGTACTTAGATCATTCCAGCATAAGGTCTGGCAAGGCAAATTCTAGGGATACCCCAACTTTAAACCCTTATACACAAGATACCTCACTTTGGCATACAGGCCACATTTCCCCATTGAAAGTATAGTAATTACTCTACACCTCAAAACTATTTGCGGGAAGCATTGGTTTCTTTTCCCATAATTATTTTTCCTTCAATGACCAGTTTTTTTTGCAGTGTAGGGGGGTGTCAATGGGGGCGAAATTTTCGCCCTCATTGGCAAACCTTACTATGTCCTGGTGGGAAGAAATATACATATTCTCAGCCAACAATCCTTTCTTGGGATGGTGGATGTATGGCAATACATCGATGATTTTTAAATTATTTTTAAAGGGAGTTTTCTGCCATGCCACTCTTCTCAGATTATGTTAACAATAATATTTTTAATTTGAAATTTACTTTTGATGATAATAGCCAGAGGGTGTGTTTTTTTGGACCTTAAATTGGAAGGCATTGCTGGCCAATATATTATATCTAGTACTCACAGAAAGCCCCTATCTGGAAATACTATTCTCCACTTTGGAAGTTACCATACTAGGGCAACACACATTCCACCATATGAAATCCTACGTGCCAAGCTAATTTGTAGTGACCTGAACCTTTTCACATGGAGGTTATGGATTTTAATAACCGCCATTACCAGGATATCCAAAGGGACTTCAGATAGAGCCTATAATGTGGCTTTAAGGAATAGGGGGGATTTATTATAAATAAAAACAAAAAAAAAGATAAAAAAAACTGGGCAAAACCCCTACCCTGGACTGGGACCACGCAGACAATTTAAACCATTAAGAACAGGGTAAATAAGTATTTACCTATACTTCGTGAGGAGGACATATTAAATGATTTTCTCTTGAGGGTTTTTCGTTAGGTCACGCAGGGCAAAAAACTTTGGGGGGACCTTTGACTTCTAATTCATAGTTTCATTTTTTCATATTTTGAAGGCAAAAAAAAGACAACCCCCATTAGTTCAGCCGTTGTCTAAGGGTTGATCAGAGGAAGGAAAAAAACCCCCAAAGAGTAAACCAAATTGTCCTCATTTTGGGGAAAAATTCCTTCCTGACCCCAATCTGGAAATCAGAAAAATCCCCTGGACCCAATGACCCCTCTCCTAATTAGTCATATACCTTGTTATATTATTAGCTCCAGAATCATCCAAAACCCTTTTAAAACTGGGTTTTTGAATTCACCATGACAATTTCCCTCGGGCAGAAAATTTCCCAAAACTCACTGCCTTCAGTAAAAAACCCTTTTCTATTTTTAGTAGAAACTTTTTTCCTAAAGACGTAAGGATGCCCCCCTTGTTCAGATCAGTCCTGTGTATAAAAAATCTGGGAAAAATTTCTATATTGCCCTTTTTGATGTTTTTTAAACTAGTATTATGTCCCCCCCAAGCCTTCTTTTCTCTAAACTAAATAACCCTAATCTTGCAATCTTTCTGGGTACTGTACCCCCCCCCATCCTTTTATTATTTTTTTGCCCCCCCTTTTTGTACCTGTTCAAGCTCTACAATGTTTTTTCCTGTGCACGGGTCCCCAAAAACTGTACACAAATATTCCATGTGTGGTCTAACCAGTGTTTTGTATAATGGGAAATAATTTTCTCTATGTGCATCTATGCCCCTTTTAATGCACCCCATGATCCTTTTTTGCTTTGGCTGCTGCTGCCTGACACTGGCTCTACAAAAGTTTACTGCCCCCAGGATTCCCCAAATCCTTCTCCATGTCACTTTTACCCCTGTTTTTCCCTTTAACATGTAATCATGTAATGGATTTTTCTTCCCCATTCATAACCTTCATTTATCAGTTTAAATCATCGCCCTTTCCCCCGGGCCCCCCAGGCTTCCAAAATTTTCCAAATCCCTTTGTAATAACATATTATCCCAATTTTTTGATTACTTTTTAGACTTAGTATCGTCTGCAAAGATCGATATTCTACTGTTTATTCCCCGGTTTTAAATCTTAAGAAAATGTTTAAAGGGGAAGGGCCCCAAAATGACCCTTTTGGGACCCCACTAGTAACAGCGATCCAGGGCTGATATGCACCGTTAATTACTACCCTTTTTTTTCTATCAGTGGCCCCGTTTCTTACCCACTTACACACATTTTCCCCCAGTCCCTGCATTTATTTTTTTACCAACCTTTATGGGCAAACCGTATCAAAAGCTTTAGAAAAATCTAGATATATGCATCCAGTGCCTCACCCCCTCCATTTAGCACTGACCCTCTAGAAAGCGATGAGATTTTCTGACAGGACCCATCCTCATAACCCATGGGAACGGGGTTATCATTTTTTTCATGAGAACTCCAATAGATCTCGAGAAAACCTTCAAACATTTTACCTACAACAGAGGTTAAGCTTACTGGGCCCATATTTCCTGGTCACTTTTGACCCCCTTTTTTAATATTGGGGACCCCCATTTGCTTTCGCCAATCCTTTGGGACATACCCCGTTATTAGAAAGTCCCTAATATTAAAAATAGGGGGCCTATCTATGACACACTTAAATCTCTTGGACACGGGGTTATCCCTCTGGCCTGGGATTTTTCTATTTTTAAACTTCCTAAACGGAGCTGCACTTTCTTCCGGGGGAGAAAGAAACTTTTAAGTTGGGGAAACCCACATCTCCTGTTCAACGGAAGGTATCCTCCTCGGGGAAAAAATGGAGAAAAAAGTGTTTAATACGTTTGCTTTTTTTTTTATCGCCCTCTACTGTCCCCCCCCAGTATTTTTCAAAGGGCCAACATTTTCTGTTTTTTAAACTTTTTTACTTTTTTATAGTTAAAAAATTTTGGGGTTGTTTTTTCTTTCTATACAATATGCTTTCCCTCTCCAGCTTTTCTTCCTTTATCTTTTTTTTAAAAACTTTTTTTTTTCCCATGCTTCTTATGCCTCTTCACTGCCCCCCTGTTTTAGCAGGGAAAACCTTTTTTTTTTTTTTTTTTATTGCCTCTTTTTCTCCCTTTGATCCCATTGGTTTTTTTGTTTCTAATTTTTTTTTTTTTTACCCTAAGGGGGTGTACCCTACATTGGGAGCCTAGGAGTTTTTTAAAAAAATCCCCATTTATTATTAGTTCTGCCTATTTATACACATTGTCCCAGTCAATACGGTTTTGGGGCTCCCTAAGCAGAAAAATTAGCCTTCCAAAAATTCAGTGTTTTTTTTGGGTCCTTGACAAAAACTCTATTGAAAGGGAAAAAGGAAATTTTATTTTTATGGTCACTATTCCCTAGGGCCCCTCAACCTAACCTTTGTTACTCTGTCGGTTATTAGTTTATTAGGTTAGAAGGCCTTTCCTCTAGTCGGTTCCCCACCATTTGGCAAAGGGAATTTATTAGTTATTACAAAACCTGTTTCCTTTATGAGAGACAACTTTAGATTCCCAAAATTTATGCTGGGATGTTAAAGTCGCCCATAAAAAAACCTCATTCGATTTGCCCGCCTCATCATTTGCCCGGGAGTACATCTTCCTGGGTTTTGTTTTATTTGGGGGGCCCATAGCAGACCCCTATTTTTATTAATTTTTATTGGTTTCCCCCCCTGTATATTTACCCCTAATGATTCCACAGTTTAAAACCTGTACCTATATCTTCCCCAGGGGGTTTCAACGGATTTTTCATAGAGACAGACACCTCCCCTTTTCCGGGCTTTTTCATCCTTTTTAAATAGACTGTAACCCTGCAAGTTAACCGCCCCGTCGTAGCTTCGTCCCCCCATGCTCATTATCCCCACTATGTCATATTTTTCTTCGCTATTAATACTTCTATTCATTAATTTTGTTGGTCAGACTACTGGCATTGGTCAGCATGCCATTTAAAAAGATTTTTCAGTTTTTTTTCCTTTCTCCCTGATCTTTTTTTTATTGCTACCCCCCTCCCCACCCCCCCCCGTTTTATTCCTAATTTCCCCCCTCTCTTCCTTTTCTTGCTGCTATATGTAGTTCCCCCCCCCCCTCCAGTTTAAAAATTCCCCCAACTTCCTGGCCATTTTTGTCCCCAATACGCTGCACCCCCCATTTAGGGCAGCCCCTTCCCCAGCATAGAGTCTGTAGCCCCGACAGAAGTCGCCCCGTTCTCCAAAAACCCAAAACCCCCTTTCCTACACCAATTTTTTAGCCACTTTTTCACTTTCTAATCTCCCGCTGCCTTCGGTGCGCCGGGGAACGGGAATATTTCGAAAATATTATTTTGGGGTCCTTGCCTGACTTTTGGCCTAATCCCTAAAACATTTTTTTAAAGGGCACTCCACTACCTCTAACTTTGTCATTGGGCCCAAAGTGGGCAAAGACAGCTGGATTTCACCAGCCCCCACCCAGCAATCGTCAACCCGATCCCCGAATTTTGAACCGGGCCCCAGGTAAACAACACACTGTTCGACATCCCGGTCTTTTTGGCAGATTGCCCTTCTTGCCCCTAATAATGAGCCCCAACACTACACCTGTCCCGCCTGACCTCACTCCCCATTCCCCCCTTACTGGAGCAGACAGGGGGAGTGCTTGCTGCGCAAAGCTATTTCTGACCGAATCCCCCTCTCCCCCCAATCTTCAAATTTTTTTTTGGGGTGTACCGTTTAGGATACCTCCCTGACACTCTTCCCTCACCCTTTTTTCTTACGTTTCCCCTCTACTGCCTTAATGTTCCTGCACCTCCATGCTACCACCTCCCCAGTATCTACACCGGAGTGATTTTCTCATGGCAGCCGGCCCTTCCAAGTCTTTCAAACTGCCAGGAAACAACCTACCTGGCTCAATTATAAAGGGTTCTACAAGTGTGGCACAAATCCATGCCGCACATGCAAATTTGCCTTGGAATGTAAAGAATTTACTAACTTCAATGGGTCCAAAAAATTCAAAATTGGAAGTTACATTAATTGTAACTCTCATCATATCATCTATGGCGCTCTATGTCAAGAATGCAATTTACTGTACATCGGAAGCACTACTAGAAAATTAAAAACAAGGTTTTCTAAGCA
>JAODAL010066472.1:0-17743 GCA_025379985.1 Phyllomedusa bahiana | reverse complement strand
CCCTTTCCTCTATCCAGCCGTCCATGTGACCATCAAAGAACCAAGGGGTTTTGTCCAAAGTTTTCTATACTGCTCCTTGTATGGGCTCTGTCTAATATTATAGCTTATAAATTAATGTGTCTGAAGTGCAATACTAGATGTAGCCTATACACAAGAGTGGCGCTGTTTCAGATAATCTCTTGACAATCTATTTAATGGGCTGGTGATGGGATAAGAGATCAAATCCTAAATATCTCACCCAGGAATAGGATTTACTACTTGCTTTTCTGGTCTGCAAGGTTCCTATTTTCTACCACCTCCAGTCCGTGACAGCTTTGGTCCTTATTGCCTCCATTCCCCGTCATCTCGGGTCCGAGTCAGCTTTTGTCCCCATTACCTCTAGTCCCCATTGCTTCTGGTTCCCATTACCTTGTGTCCAGGTTGGCTTTGGTCCACATGGTCTCTTGTCTACTCCATTGCCTCTGGTTCCTGTCACCTTGGGTCCAGGTCAGCTTTGGTCCCCATTGTCTCTAGTCCCAATTGCCTCTGGTTCCTGTCACCTTGGGTCCAGGTCGGCTTTGGTCCCCCTTAACCTCTAGTCCCCATTGCCTCTAGTTCCTATCACCTTGGATCCAGGTCAGCTTTGGTCCTCATTGTCTCTAGTCCCAATTGCCTCTGTTTCCCGCTGCTTCCAGTCCAGGTTGGCTTTTGTTTACATTGTCTCAGGTCACCATTGCCTCTCTTCCCTGTCTCCTTGAGTCTGGTTCAGCTTTGGTCCCCATTGTATCTATTCCCCTCTGCCTCTGTTTCTCATCACCTCCGGTCTGGGTTGACTTTGGTCCCAATTGCCTCTAGTCCTCATTGCCTCTGTTCCAGGTTGCCTTTGGTTGCCATTGTCTAAGGTCCCCATTGCCTCCCTTCCCTGTCTCCCTGGGTTTGGTTCAGCTTTTGTCCCCATTGTATTCGGTCCCCTTTGCCTCTGTTTCTCATCACCTCGGGTCTTGGTCGACTTTGGTCCCAAATTCCTCCAGTACCTAATGCCTCTGGTTCCCATCGCCTTTTGGTCTAGGTTGGCTTTGGTTCCCATTTTATCCAGTCTCCTTTGCCTCTGTTTCTTATCACCTCCAATCTGGGTCATCTTTGGTCACAATTGCCTCCAGTACCCATTGCCTCTGGTTCCCATCACCTCCGGTCCAGGTTGGCTTTGGTTCCCATTGTCTCAGGTCCCCATTGCCTCCCTTCCCTGTCTCCCTGGGTTTGATTCAGCTTTTGTCCCCATTGTATTCGGTTCCCTTTGCCTCTGTTTCTCATCACCTCGGGTCTCGGTTGACTTGGTCCCAATTGCCTCCAGGACCTATTGCCTCTAGTTCCCATCCCCTCCGGTCCAGGTTGGCTTTGGTTCCCACTTTATCCAGTCTCCTTTGCCTCTGTTTCTCATCACCTCCGATCTTGTTCGTCTTTGGTCCCAATTGCCTCCAGTATCCATTGCCTCTGGTTCCCATCACCTCCGGTCCAGGTTGGCTTTGGTTCCCATTTTATCCAGTCTCCTTTGCCTCTTTTTCTCATCACCTCTGATCTTGGTTGTCTTTGGTCCCAATTGCCTCCAGTACCAATTGCCTCTGGTTCCCATCCCCTCCGGTCCAGGTTGGCTTTGGTTCCCATTGTCTCAGGTCCCCATTGCCTCCCTTCCCTGTCTCCCTGGGTTTGGTTCAGCTTTTGTCCCCATTGTATTCGGTTCCCTTTGCCTCTGTTTCTCATCACCTCGGGTCTCGGTTGACTTGGTCCCAATTGCCTCCAGTACCTATTGCCTCTGGTTCCCATCCCCTCTGGTCCAGGTTGGCTTTGGTTCCCACTTTATCCAGTCTCCTTTGCCTCTGTTTCTCATCACCTCCGATCTTGGTCGTCTTTGGTCCCAATTGCCTCCAGTATCCATAGCCTTCACTCTCACGGCGTTCATGCTCTGACATCACTAATGTAAGTTAGACTTGAGGTGACAACAAAGCACAAGTGCTGCAAGATCGGTGGAAAATTGGACCAAAGATGACCCAACCTGGAGACGAGTTGGACCAAAGTTCACCAGGATTGAAGGTGACTGAGACTGGTAAATTAAGTCCTGCAGACCAGTTAAAAACCCTTAACCCTAACTCAGGGTTAGGGTTGTGGTTACACTCAGGATTAGAGTTGGTTTAGAGCTAGGGTAAGAGTGAAAAAATTCAGGTTCAAGAAGTGCCAAGAAGGTGTCAACCAGAATGAGGACACATTTGAGCAACAAAACCCAAGATAATACATAGACACATATTTGATAAAGGGGCACTTGAGGGAATTTTTCCCCAAATTTTTTGGGTTTTCTTCAAACCCTTTTAAAACCCTTTTTGGTTTTCCCTTATAGAAGCGGTTCTGTTTCGGGTCCCATGGTTGGGTTTATGCCCAAAATTTTTGTAAAATACTATAGGACCCAAGAGGGCCCCCCCAAATAAATAAAAAAATCCAGAAAAAAGTTACGGGGGGGTTTCATGTTAGGTTTTCCTTTTGGTTTTTTCCAAAAGGAAATGAGGGGTTTTTTTAAATTATCCAGGAGCCACAACCAGAATAGACTGAGTCATTCATTGAGGTCCCATCAGGTCCCGGTATAAGAAGAGAGCATCATATGTGGCCTTTTGAAAAGGACAGGAAAAATGTTTGCTTGGCGGCCGGGACATCTGCCACACACAGTCTGTCATGCCGCTTTGACGCCTTTTATCGGGAAATTTATCCCCCGGATCTGCGCCCTTCCTCAGGACAGATGACACAAGGTGTAAACGTTCCTATGTGTTTGCCCTAAACGTAACAGTAACTGTCAGACGGCCCGCAAAAGGATGATAAAGGGTTTTGTTTAAAAAAACGGGAAAATTGGGCTTTTAAAAACAAAAGGGGTGAGGGCGTCATGAAATCATAGGGGGCTCGGGCCGGGACCGTGATGTATGACAACCGCAGTATTTAGTACTACCACGGAAAAAAATTAAGAAGAGGAGAGGGGGAAAAGCAACACAGTTACACTAACTGCTAAAGGGAGTTTTTATAGGTTATTATATTCTTTTTAAACTTAGGACCCAGTTTTATAGTAATTATATTTTTTTTTTTACATAGGGACATTTATTATAGTATTTGGTTATTCCCCTTGTACTTTTGAGAGGGCAATCAAAGCTTTTAATTAATATTTTTGTAAAATAGGGGGCAGAAATTAAATGCAGTTATATTCTTTCTAATAGGAGCAGTTATTATTAGATATTTTTTTAAAGGGTTTATATTTATTTTTAAAACATACCCATATTTATTTAGAAATATTCTTTTTTACATAACCTTAAAAATTTTAAAAAATTCTTTCCTTTTTAAAAGTATTATAGTAGTTATATTTCTTGAATAAAATTTTTTTACCCCAATTTTTCCCCCCCCCCCCTTTTAAAACAATAGGAGGCGTTTTTTATTGGGTTTATTCTTGTACATAGGAGCAGTTCATATTAGTTATATTCTTGAAATGGGAGCAGTATTTTTGTAGTTATATTTTGTACATGGGAACACGGTAAGGAAAAACCCAAAACTTTAAAAGCGGAGAGAAGGAAACCTCTTTGGGGTAAACCTTTTAAAAAACTAATAATACATTTAACTTAGCCGCTCACTTCTTGAAGTTGGGGCAAAGTTTGGCCCCAATCATAAAAATCGCAGTAATTAATAACGTTCCCCGGGGTTTCTGTGGTCGAGTCCCCGTCCAACACGCCCTAGCATGGAAAAACCCCCACCCAGAAAATTTTGGGGGGTCTGGGGAGTAAATAATAGAAAAAAAAAGTAATCCCTTTTAAAAATTTTTACGGAAAGGCGGGAGAACTAGGCTCTGGACAGCCCCGGCAGACATTAAAAAAGGACAAGACACTTGGCAACTCGTCAAAATTTAAAATGTCTTTTTATTGTTCCCCCCCCCGAAAAATAAAATAGAATAAAAAAAAAGACCCTTTCGCGAAGGGGATCTCCTCCACTTCCTCAGTTTTCATATGTTACAAATGGGACTGGCTTTCCCTTTATATAAAGTTAAACTGTCACATATCCCCCAGTATAAAAAAAAAAAAAAAACATATTTCAAAAACAAAATGCCCCAACCAAAAAAAAAAAAAAAAAAAAAAGGGAATGAAAAAGATATGTTTTATTTTTTAAAATTTTAAATTATATCTTTTTATCACCATTTTTTTTTTTTTTTTTTTTTGGTTGGCATTTGTTTTTTGCATATTTTTTTTTTTTTTTTTTTTTTTTACTGTGGATCATGTGACAGTTTAACTTTATATATAAGGAGCACTGTGGAAAAAAATTTTGTTTAAAATAATGCAACGAGGAAGCGGGGGGAGGGTAACCCCGGAAAAAGCCTGTCTTTTTTTATTATTTTTTTGTTTTTTGGGGAAAAATAAAAAAAGGTTAATTTAATGTGGCGAGCTGCCGGGGTGTTTTGCCCTTTCTAAGACTTTTAGCACTGTTTCCCGAGCCCAGTTTTTTCCCTGCTCTTAAACCCTAATAAGTTTTAAAAAGGGGTTACTTTTTGTTTTTTTTAAATTTTTCTTTTGGGGTTTCATAGGAGGCAGTTTTTTGTAGGTTTTTCTTGTACATTTGGGGAAATTTTATAAGTTGTTATTTCTTTGTACTTTGGGGGGGTATTATAGTAGTTTTTTTCTTGTAAATAGGGGCAGTATTATAGGGAGTTATATTTTTTTCATAGGGCGTATTTTTTTGTAGTTATATTCTTGGACATTTGGGGGCAGTTTTTTAGTGTTATATTCTTTTTTACAAGGGGCAGTATTTTAGAGTTATATTCCTTTTTACTTGGAGGCAGTTTTTATAGTAATTATATTCCTGGACATTTGGAGGCTTATTTTTAGTAAATTTGATTTTTTTTGTTTCATAGGGGCCCCCTTATTATAGGGAGTGTTTTTTCTTTTACCTTAGGAGCAGTTTTTTCAAAATAGTTATTTTTTTTGTAATTGGGCAAATTATTTTGTAGTTAATTTTTGTCTTTTGGAAAAAGTATTAAAATTAGTTAAATTTTTTGGCCATTTGGGGGCAGTTTTATTTTTTTGTTAAAATTCTTTGGGGGTTCAAAGGAGGGCCCGTATTATAGTAGCTTTTTCCCTTTTACATAGGGGGCAGTAAATTTTGGGGGGTTTTTTTCTTTGTACATTGGGGGCAGTTTATAGTAATTATATTCTTGTACATAGGAGCAGTATTATAGTAGTGATATTCTTGTATATAGGAGGAAGCATTATAGTAGTCACTTAATTTACAACTGGTATTCTCCTATTGCTTAACAAAAATCCATACCCTTTGCTTCATGTAACCAGGACTTGTCTGCAGTAAGAGAACTTTACATCCTCTTATACATTAACATGAATAAATGACTCAATATCATCCCAAATTACTCCATAGGAGACTGATCACTTCATAGATCTGCATGATTTAATAAAATTAGCAATGGATACAGTATATAACATGCATGGTACTTGATTCAAGGATGGGGGTTTATGTGTTCTGTGAGCTTTCAGTGATATTGTATCTTTTTTGTCATTCATTTTTGTGGTATCTATAGACACAATCAAACACGTTGCCTTTCTATTGTATTGCACCTTTAGTTTATATTGCTATTTTCTATACATAAACTAGTTATTTTTGTGAAATTATTAAGTGCAGTTTCTTGAAGTTTGCTGTATTATCTCTTTTAAAAAATTCTAATCCCCTCCCCCCCCAACCCCATCTAGAAGCCAGTACATTGATTCAGAGCAGGGTAACACATACAAGCCTGCATCAGTGCTGGCGATAACATTGCTTCCAAGAAATGCAGAATTTTCCTTTAGGGCTTTTGTGCTTCTTCGTTCCTCGCATTGTACAACAGATTGGGCTTTTTTTTCCTTTTACATTTATCTTACACTGTCAAAAACTCTGAAAGCACAAATAGCAGAAAGATGATACTGACAGCAAAAGTAGCAAAGTTTGAATTTTTACGGGAGACGGGAACCAAGTCTCCTGTTATCTGTGCCTAACTTCTATAGAACCACAAAGTGGAGAAGACAAGGGTGGAGGGAATGGGCTCCATTAACGTGTCCATATGCCAGCACCTGGCTTCTGCTGCCTTGGTACTTTTGCAAATCATGTGGTCTCCTAAGCCTTAACAGCCATACATGTTTTTGATATATCAACTACCGAATCAGGTAAAAGAACAGCTCAGTCTGAAGATGTTAACATCACCGTTAGCCCAGGCCATAAGTCTCCACCAGCCGATCCAAGACTTTCTCAGGGAAAGAAGTGCAGAGAGGGGTAATTACCTTGAATCAACCTGGAAGTCAATCAAACATAAGACAGGAGGTGCAAGGAAGAACCTAAAGCTAATGAGGGCAATGGTCATACCAAGCATTACATACAGGTCTAAGGTAGCTGCTGTCAGATCCAATCCACCTTCATCTGCAGTAATGAGGACATGAGGAACAGTTGTCATCTGCTGGAAGGAACCAATATTCTGGGAACTCAACATGGTTAAGGGGGTTTTCTCACCAAAACGATCCGCTTTTAACAAAGATAAATGAAGAATATTACCAAATACATTGCTGTTCTGATTTTGCCTTAGTCAGGAGATAAAGAAGATTGTATCTGCTGCTAGTGTATGCATGTTTCTCTGGTTATCAAGCACCTCTACCAGCTCTCTCTTACCTCTACCTGCTCTCTCTTACCTCTTCCTGCTTTCTCTTACCTCTGCCTGCTTTCTCTTACCTCTTCCTGCTCTCTCTTACCTCTTCCTGCTTTCTCTTACCTCTACCAGCTCTCTCTTACCTCTACCTGCTCTCTCTTACCTCTTCCTGCTCTCTCTTACCTCTACCTGCTTTCTCTTACCTCGACCAGCTCTCTCTTACCTCGACCAGCTCTCTCTTACCTCTACCTGCTCTCTCTTACCTCTCCTGCTCTCTCTTACCTCTTCCTGCTCTCTTACCTCTACCTGCACTCTCTTACCTCTACCTGCTCTCTCTTACCTCTTCCTGCTCTCTTACCTCTACCTGCTCTCTCTAAACCTCTTCCTGCTCTATTACCTCTACCTGCTCTCTCTTACCTCTACCTGCTCTCAGTATTATAGTAGTTATATTCTTGTACTTAGGGGCAGTATTATAGTAGTTATATTCTTGTACATAGGGGGCAGTATTATAGTAGTTATATTCTTGTACATAGGGGGCAGTATTATATTTAGTTATATTCTTGTAATTAGGGATGAAATATAGTAGTTATATTCTCATAGGAGCAGTATTATAGTAGTTATATTCTTGTACATAGGGAGCAGTATTTAGTAGTTATATTCTTGTACATAGGGGGCAGAATTATAGTAGTTTATATTCTTGTACATAGGAGCAGCATTATAGTAGTTATATTCTTGTACATAGGAGCAGTATTATAGTAGTTATATTCTTGTACATAGGGACAGTATTATAGTACAAACACTACCATGTACTCTACTTAAGCACGATGTATAGGTGTAGAGAACCCTTGATATATGAAATGAAGTTCGGGGTTTATACCAATACAATTTAAACCAAAAAACTTTCAGGTATAACACCTAGAATAAAGATACATAAAACATAACTTTTAATAAAAATTTAAATAAGAATTGAGAAAGAAAATGAAAAGACACCCTCAAATATACCCTATCAAAGACCTGTCTGCCTCAAAAATGGGAAATCGCCCCAATAAGGGCGCCCCCCACATGGAAAACCTAAACTAACCCTGTCCCTAGCTACATCTAAATGAAAAAAAGAAAAAAAACATATACCACAAATGGAGTGCACAAACAAAAAAAGTGCTGTGTAAATAACATACAACAGACAATATACATTTGATTTCAATAATACAATGAATTGATGATGCGTCATAGGAAGGTGATCAATACCGCATAAATATTCCAATATTCCAACGCGTTTCCCCCCTAGAATGGGTTCATCAGGGAAAAATTGCAGTTGAAAACAACAATACGGAACATCTAAGGAAAAAACAAAAAGATGTATGCAATAAATATAACTCACGTCCTTAATGATGGAAACTTTACTGCTTGGACCTGTCTCAGAAAATCAGATAGCGGGGATCTGTACATGACTTATCCTGGACCCCGTCCTCTACTTACCCAGCCCTTGTTTTCCATCATTAAGGGACGAGTTTAATATTTATTGCATAATCTTTTTGTTTTTTCCTTAGAATGTTTTTTTCCGTATTTGTTGTTATAACTGCAATTTTCCCCCTAAATGAACCCAGTATCTAGGGGGGAAACGGTTGAATATTGGAATATTTATGCGGTATTGACCCACCTTCCTATGACGCATCATCAATTCATTGTATTATTGAACATCAAACGTATATTGTTGTTGTATTGTTATTTATCACAGCACTTTTTTTGTTTGTGCACTCCATTTGTGGTTTATGTGTTTTTTCTTTTTTTCATTTAGGATGTAGCTAGGGACAGGGTTAGTTTAGGTTCCAGTTTTGGGCGCCCTTATTGGGGCGTTTTCCCCCATTTTTGAGGCAGACAGGTCTGTGATAGGGTATATTTGAGGGTGTCTTTTCATTTTCTTTCTCAATTCTTATTTATTTTTATTAAAAGTTATGTTTTATGTATCTTTATTCTATGTGTTATACCTGAAGTTGTTTTGACAGTATTATAGTAGTTATATTCTTGTACTTTGGGACAGTATTATAGTGGTTATATTCTTGTACATAGGGACAGAAATTTAGAAAGTTATATTCTTGTTACATAGGAGCAGTATATAGTAGTTATACTCTTGTACATGGGGGCGTATTATAGTAGTTATACTCTTGTACATAGGGGCAGTATTATAGTATTTTATATTCTTGTACATAGGGGCAGTATTACAGTAGTTATTTTCTTGTACATGGGGGCAGTAATTACAGTGGGTTAAAATTCTTGTACATAGGAGTCAGTATTAAAAGTAGTTATATTCTTGTGATAGGAGCAGTATTATAGTAGTTATTTTTCTTGTACATAGGAGCAGTATTATAGTAGTTATATTCTTGTACATAGGAGGCAGTATTATATAGTTATTATTCTTGTACATAGAGGGCAGTATATAGTGTTATATTTTTGTATATATAAAGGCAGTATTATATAGTTTATTCTTGAAACATAGGAGCAGTATTATAGTAGTTATAATTCTTGTAAAAGGGACAGCTTTATAGTAGTTTATATTTTGTACATAGGGGAATTATTATAGTATTTATATTCTTGTACATAGGGACAGATTTAGTAGTTATATTCTTGTACATAGCAGCAGAAATTATAGTATTATATTCTTTGTGCATAGGAGCAGTTTTATAGTGTTATTTTCTTGTACTAGGAGGCAGTATTATAGTATTTATATTCTTGTACATAGGGAGCAGTATTATAGTAGTTAATATTCTTTTACATAGAGGGCAGTATTATAGTAGTTATATTCTTGTACATATGAGGCAGTATTATAGTAGTTATATTATTGTACATAGGGGCATTTTATATAGTTTTATATTCTTGTTAATAAGGTGCAGTATTATAGTATTTATATTCTTGTACATAGGAGCAGTATTATAGTAGTTATATTCTTGTATATAGGGGCAGTATTATATTTAAGCAAATTTTTAAATACCATATAGCAGTATTTAGTATTATATTCTTATATATAGGAGGCAGTATTATAGTAGTTATATTCTTGTATATATGAGGCAGTATTATAGTAGTTATATTCTTGTATATAGGGGCGGTATTATAGTAGTTATATTATTATACATAGGATCAGTATTATAGTAGTTATATTCTTGTACATAAGGGCAGTATTATAGTAGTTATATTCTTGTATATAGGGGCTGTATTATAGTAGTTATATTATTATACATAGGATCAGTATTATAGTAGTTATATTCTTGTACATAAGGGCAGTACTATAGTAGTTATATTCTCTCATTGCTCCAACCTGCTGTCAGTCCACCAGTTTGACCATGGTGAGTCACTCCCTGCAGAATCTTAACTCTGGCAATGGAGTTTATTTACTTAATTAAATAAAACACTTTCATTCTTTAGAGCTCTGTAGCCTTGTGCACTACACTTTATAAATCTCCTGCACTTATGTCACTGTAACAGGAATAGCAGAGCTGATATGTCAATCACTGCTATAGAGCCAACCACAGCCTGACCAGGAAGTGTGAATCTTAAGCTGGCTGTGGCTCTGTGAAACTGCATGGTGAGACAACCCCTTTAAAGGGGTTTTGCCACGATGTAATGTTGACGTGGGATCCTCCAAAATGGGTAGTTAATCACTTTTCTAAATATATGTGATTACAAAAAGTGAAGCCTGTGAGAGCTACGGCATTGCTCAGTCCCCCTTAGTTACCTGAAAGTTTACATTAGACATGACCAGGAGCTGACAGGGAGCTGATCTGGCCGTGCTTGCGTGTTTGCACTTCCCTTTTCTGATGACAGGGAACATGAAGGCGCTTGCAAGGGGCTGGGGAGAAAGCCAGTGTATAGGCTGTCTGCTGTATTGAGAATCCACTGGTTGTATTTTAATTATTTGAGTAAAACATTAGAGAAGCTCCCTGCTTCCTCGCTCCCCTCTCCACTCCCTCCCTCTCACCCCTGCAGCCGGTTCATGACTCAGCATGCTTTGTTTATATTCTCTCCTGATGCAGAAAAAGATGTAAGGAACTCACTTCATGCAAAAACCCCTTTAACACTGAGGAAACATTTGTGTCCTTGGAAATTTTCTTAGGCAATCACAACCTCATTTGTCATGACCCAAATAGGATGATTACTAGGAATCAATTCTAGATTGGGATATAGGAAGCATAAAAGGCTGTTTGAAGCGATTTTATGGATGCTTAAAAAACCCCATGAGGAAAACCAGTGATTTGCTTGACAGGTGATAGTTAGAGAACCTTGACAAATGCGGCCCAAAAAGTCATTTAATGCCTCTGCATATGAGAGAAGAAGCTGAATGTATCGATTACAGTTGCACTTGGGTCTGGAGCTTTACCAAAAGGGCCCAACCACCCCATATGAGAAGACCAGTAGTATTCATGACATGTGATAGTTGGGGAACGTTAACATATATTGCAATAGGGATCTAAAACTTCAATTTTTGCCTCTGCACATTTGAGGCGTGAAACGAATGGGCGCAATACGAGGAAACGTTAACGGAGCAAGATCATTCAGATTGCATTGAAAATTCCATGTAGAGACTTGTTCAAACCAGGAGCCAAGAATAGAGAAGGTTCCACCTAGAAAGTCCAATGCAATCTGATTGTCCTTAAAGCAATTTTAGGATTCGAAAAACATGATACTTTCTTACAGAACTGGTGCCAGACATGTCCATGGGCTGTAACTCTGGTTTTGTGAGCTAAACATGTCAGAAGAACGTTCTGTTGCAGTTGCACTTGGCTCTGGTGCCTTTTCCAAAGACTCCACCACCCCATACGAGAAGATCTGTAGTATTCACGACATGTGATAGTTGGGGACATATTTTGCACTAGTGACTAAAACTTTAATTTATGCATCTGCCTATAAGAGATGTAAGATGCAATATGAGCAGAGGTCAATGGAATAAGTTTGATTTCCTTAAAGGGGTTGTCTCACTACAGGGATCGCTGCTTTTTATGTTAAAGATCTTGCAAAAACAAGTCACTTTGCATTATGAGTCCATTACCAGTGTCCTACCTATTCCTAGATATCCCCTCTTGTATGGGCTGCATCAGCTCCTCAGGTCACTATAGCTACAGACCTGTTTGATCTCTCTGATAGGCTCCCCAGCACTAGTTGCTATAGCTACGACGTGTTTGATCTCTCCTGACAGGCTGCCAGCGTGGTCGCTATAGCTACAAGACCTGTTTGATCTCTCCTGATGGGCTGCCAGCACTAGTTGTATACCCTACAAACCTGTTCAATCTCTCCTGTTAGGCTGCCAGCACCGGTTGCTATAGCTACAAACCTGTTGGATCTCTCCTGATAGGCTGCCAGCGCTGGCCGCTATAGCTACAGACCTGATTGATCTCTCCTGATAGGCTGCCAGCACTGGCCGCTATAGCTACAGACCTGTTTGATCTCTCCTGATAGGCTGCCAGCACTGGTTGCTATAGCTACAGGACTGTTTGATCTCTCCTGATAGGCTGCCAGCACTGGTTGCTATAGCTACAGACGTGTTTGATCTCTCCTGACAGGCTGCCAGTGCTGGTCGCTATAGCTACATACCTGTTTGATCTCTCCTGACAGGCTGCCAGCAATGGTTGCTATAGCTACAGACCTGTTCTATCTATCCTGATAGGCTGTCAGCACTAGTTGCTATAGCTACAGACCTGTTTGATCTCTCCTGACAGGCTGCCAGCGCTGGTCGCTATAGCTACAGACGTGTTTGATATCTCCTGACAGGCTGCCAGCACTGGTTGCTATAGCTAGAGATCTGACTTCTTCTGCAGCCTAATAGAAGCCAGTAAACACGCCCCTGAATCCAAATGAAACAGGATTGAGGTAAGATGAATCAATGTAGTGAGACAACCCCTTTAAAGGACCATTCCATTTCCCCCTTTGTTCATTAGAAATTAAGAGAATAGTTACACAGTAGTGACAGTAATTGTGCTGACCTGCAGCTGCATACAGGATTTCTCACTGCTGCAACTGGGTCATGTGACCTCCACTCTGAGTTGCTGAAACACACAGCATGAGTGGGACCCAGAAGTGAAACTCTCTATACATTCCCAATTGGAGATTAAAAGTCAGTCTCATAGGAATGCTTTGAAACAGAGACTTCCCGTCAGCATCAAAAGCACATCAGCCAATGAGAGTGCCAGTCATGTGACCTAACAGAGACTGTTACATCAGCCAGAAATCCTGTATGCAGCTGCAGGTAAGCAAAGTTACTGGCACCACATTGAACCTAAAAGCAATTTCTAATGAACTCAGGGAAAATCAGGTAATTCAGATTGCAATGGACATTTTATAAGGAAGGTTGCTCTATCCAGGGTCCAAAAATGGAGCAAGTTCCGCCTACATGAAGAATGTCCCATACAATCTGATTGACTTTAAAAAAAAGGATTAGAAAAACATGACTGATTTTTTTTTTTTTCCAGAACTGGTACCACATGTCTGTAGGTTTTTGTCTGGCAAAATTTTGTGAATAGACATGCAGAAAGGTTTCTATTCCCATTTGGTATTGGTCTCTGGGCGCCTTTAAAAGGGGGATCCCCACTCCATTTTGGGGAAAGGGAGGTTAGATTCAGGGGGACGGGGTATTTGGGGGAAACCTTTTGAGGGAATCTTGACAAATGCCCAAAACTTTATTTCATGCCTTTTGAAATAAAAAGAGGGGTTTGGATTTCAAGTTGGGGGGGGGTTCAAGGGGAAAAAATTTTTGTTTTTCCTTAAAGGGGTTGTTTTCATACAAGGACCCTTTTGGGACTTTTTTACAAAAAATTTGTAAAAAAAAAGCACTTTCAATATGTGCCCATTAACAGTGTTACTTTTTCCCTGGGATATCCCCTCTTGTAGGGGCTGCATCAGCTCCTAAGGTCCCCTTAAGCTACAAACCTGTTTGATCTTTCCTGATGGCGCCAGGGGGTTTGTATAGCAACAAAACCTTTTTGGGATCTTCCGGTGGGGTTTGGCCTTTTTGTGGGATTTGCTTTGGGCTAAAAGGCCCGGGGTTTTACTGAGTTTTGGGGGGGAACCCAAAGGTAAACCCCCCCTTTAAATTTAAAAAATGAAAAAAAAGAAAAAAAGGGGGAAAAGTTTAATTTTGTGTGGGGGGGCCCAACCCCTTTTTGGGGTTTTTTCAGTTTTGAAAATTTGAAACCTGCTCCATCCAGAATCCAAAAAATGGAGCCAAGTTTTCCCTTTAAAAAAGGCCCAATGAAATTGATTGCCCTTTAAAAGAATTTTGGATTAGAAAAAACATGCCGTTTTTTTAGGAATTGGTTCCCACCCCTTTTTCCATGAGCTAAATTTCCAGTTTGTAATGTGAAATTGAAAGTCAGAAGGTAGGTATTGTAGATGCCGGGTTTGGGTTTCTTTTGGACCCCTTTGAAAGGGGACCCCCCAAAACATTTGAGAAGACAAGTGTACAAAATGAAATATTTGAGGAATTTGAAAAATTTTTTGCAATAGAGGCCAAAACTTTTACATAGGGAGAAATGTGGGGCGGAGTGGGGGGCAAATATGAGGGGGGTTTAAATTTGGAGCAAGTTTGGGGCTTTTCGGGGCTTTGGGGGATTTGCATTAGAAATCTGGGATGGGGAAACCAAAGGGAATGGAGACATTTTCCCATAGAAGGGTTTTTTCCCCAATTTGAATGCCCTTTAACTGCAATTTTTAAAGAAAGAAAAAACATCCCTTTTGCTTTATCCAGAACGGGGCCCCCAAATTCCCCTGCTCTTTTTGCAGTTGTTTTTCCCAGCATTTAGAAGGATACTACCCGTAGTATTAGGCATGGGGGGGGCCCCTTATAAAATTTGACGGGGGACCCAAAAAATTAAAATTTATGTCTTGTAGAGGGTGGGGGCGGGAAAAAATTGAATATGAGAAGGGGAAAAGGTGCAAAAATAAATAAAAAGGAAATGCATTGACTGATGGCCCCGGGACATGTGGGGACAAAAGTCCCCATTTCAAGCGAATAAACCCCATGAGAAAAAATTTCCAAATAAAAAAGGTTATAGGGGTTCTTAAATGCCCCAAATTGTGGAGAAAAATTTTTGGGAGGGAAGGTTTGGGATATTAAAACCCCTTAAATTAATTTTTTAAGTGATTATGGGTTTCCAACACAGAATATTTGGAAATGTTTTGTTAAATCAAGGGTTGGGTTTTTTTCCCCTCAAGCTAGAAGGTTGGGTCTTTTTAAATGTTTGTGAACAAAAAAACTACTAAAGTTAAATAAAAAACCAACCACCAAAGGATAATGAAGGCAGCCCACCAAAAATTAGTAAATTTTTAAAAACCCATTAAAAAGTTGAAAAAGCCCAATCACGAAAACATGATAAAGGCATAACCCCCAAAAATTTGGATGAATAAAAAAACCCACCAAAGTTGTAGGGGAGGCTAAACCCAAAAAAAAGCTTGAAAAAAGAAACCACCAAGCTTGTTTAAAAGGACAAACCACCAAGTTTGGTAAAAATCAAACCACCAAGCTTGTAAAACCCCCCCAACACCAAAAGGCTTGTTTAAAAATTTCCACCACAAAATTTTGAAAAGGGGGGGGGGGGGGGGGGGGGGGGGGGGGGGGGGGGGGGGGGAAACCCAACCACCCAAACCCTTAAAATGAATAAACAAACCCCCAAAGGTTGAAAAAGGGACAAAAACCCCAAAAGGGCTTGATAAAGACCCCTAACTATAAAATTAAAAGCCCAACCACTAGAGTTTAAATAAGGAAAACCCAAAGCTTTTAAAGGGAACCTCACCACCTGGGTTTTTGATAAAGGGACCCCCCCACCAAAGCTTAATGAATAAACAACCACCAATTTTTAATGGAGACTAAAACCCCCAAAAGTTGATAAAGGCCCCCAAACCCCAAAAGTTGATAAAGCCCTCCCAACTGCTTGGTGAGGATAACCACCAAAAGTTTGAGAATAAACAACCACAAAAGTTTTTTAAAAGCCCCAACCCCACCAAATTTTTAATAAAGAGCCAACCCCCAAAATTTTCTAGATAAAATAAATGCCAAAGCGGGGGAAAAAGATCCAATCCCTAGCAGGGAATGAAAGCCCCAAAACCACCCAAAAGTTTGATAAATTTAAGCAACCACCAAAGTTTTAAAGGGAAGACACAACCTTTAAAAGTTTGATGAAGACATCCCCCACTAAAGCTTGAGGGAAGGAAAATTTATATAAGGTTTTATATCGCCAAACCTTCCCTTACTTTTGGTCCCCAAACATTTGGGAGAAATTGTGGACCCCTTTCAAAAAACCTTTTCCCATTTGGATTTTTTCTAAATGGGATGATTCGGGTTTTGAGAATGTGACTGTGTTTGCATTTTGGGGACCATCAGTAAATGCATTGCATTCCACTCATAATGCACTTTTTCCCCCCTTTATATTCAATTTTGCACACCTTAAATTTTGAGGGGGCATATATTTAAGTTTTGGGTCCCGGGAAAAATTTGAAAAAGGGGCCCCCCCCAAACATCCCATTATAAATTTGGTTATGGGTAGTCCTTCGTTTGATGAATAAACAACCACTTAAGCTCGATAAAGACCCAGTCACCAAAGCTTGATTAATAAACAGTCACCAAAGATTGAAAAGGGCCCCCAACCCCCCAAAAGTTGGATAAAGCCCCAAACCCACCAAAGATACTTAAAAACCCCAAAGCAAAAATTGATAAATTAACAACCCCCCAAAGCATGAAAAAAGCCCAAACCCACTAAAGCTTGAAAAAAACCCCAAACTCCCCAAAGCTTTGTAAAAAACCGAAACAAAAAAGGGTCGTAACTTTTCCCAAAACTAATTCTGAAATGCTAACTTGGGCCCAATAAAAGAAGATTAAAAATGAAGAGGTGATGTATTTATTGTATATAGGTTTTAATTTGGGAAACCAGTGACCTTTTCAAACCTTATCTCCTTTTTCTTCAATGGTGGAGCCATTGCATTGCCCTTTTTGGCTTGGTATGGTTTTTTGAGTCAAAGAAAATTTGGTTATAGGATAAATGGGTTTCCCTGTTATAGTTTTGGGAATAGGAAAGTCAATGAATTTGATTGTGATTCTCAATTGATGATTATGATCGGAAAAAGCCCCAAAAAAAAAAAGGCTGACCCCTCTTGATCCCTCCTTTTAGATTGTAATGGAAGGGATTTGGGGAAAGGAAAATTTTAATTTTTTGCGGTTTGCAAACAAAGGGAAAGCCCCTGCCATTTAATTTAAAATTTAACAAAAAAAAACCATGGGGGCACTATCGACTTCATAAATCGGGGGGGGGCGGGAGGAAGAAATTTTAATCAAAATTTAAGGGAAATTTTTTGTTTGCATTTGCATCACCAGGGCCCCCGGGAGGGGGAACATTTTGTGGGGTTAATCACACTTCTGATATTTAAGGGTAAAAATTTAAATAATCCTGGGGGGTCTTAACCCCAAAATAGTTTCCTTGGGGGCCTTCTTTTAAAACACTTTTTCCCAAATTTTGGTTTCCGCGGGATCAACCAAATTTCAGGGGAAGCCAGGTTTTAAAAACCCTCAAAAGAGAAGCCAGGAGCTTCTCCCCTTTAAAGGGGTTTTTCTCGCTACAAAGAACTTTTGTCCCTAAATATGGGGACAGGTAAAAAAAAGCATTTTTGTAATTTGGGGTTTGCTTCCCCAAAGTACATATTTATAGCAAAACTGGAAAATTTGGTAAATTTTTATACCCTATTTTGCGGGGTGGATGGGACCCCCCCTTTTCTGTGATTGGGGGAATGATGTGTCATTAAGCCTTTTGGGACATGCCCAGGGAAAGGGAAAACTGCCCCCGGTCCCGTGATTGGCGTGCACTCTGTGCTTATCCCCTCTGAGCTGTTGAAAGTGAAACGAAAACTCCCTGTGAGGGATTGTGTGTGTATAAAAAGGGGAAGGTTGCCTCATTTTCTTCTTATGTGATAGTTCTATGTAAAGGTTTCTGGGCAATTACAGAGTCTCTAAACTGCAGTTTCCCACTTTTTCAAAATAAAAAGGGGGGCCTTTTTAACGTTGATCTCCCTCTGCCTGATAAAAAGGGGGGAAAGGGGGGC
>JAODAL010066471.1:0-17743 GCA_025379985.1 Phyllomedusa bahiana | reverse complement strand
TGGAAGGGGATACGTACTTGGGGTTCGGCTTTTCCCAGGAAAAGGAGCGCAGCGAAGAGAACGGGCTTTGAAGAAGACGGGGTACTGTAAAGTGAGTAGAAGGAGGGGTCTCAGCTTCTGTGAGGGGTAGGATAGGCTTGGTACACTCCTCTCCTTACCTCAGGAGCTGGCACTCTATTCTGGAATGTAAGGGCGGGTGCATGTGTGATACACAATTTTGTTGTCTCACTACAATGATTCATCTCACCTCAGTCCTGTATTCTTGTTTCCATTTTGAATTCAGGGCCGTGTTTACTGGCTTCCACTAGGCTGCAGTAGAAGCCAGGTCTGTAGCTATAGCAACCAGTGCTGGCAGCCTATCAGGAGAGATCAAAAAGGTCTGTAGCTATAGCAACCAATGCTGGCAGCCTATCAGGAGTGATCAAACAGGTCTGTAACTATAGTGACCTGAGAAGCTGATGCAGCCCATACAAGAGGGGATATCTAGGAATAGGTAGGATACTGTTAATGGACAAGTGACTTGTTTTTGCAAGATCTTTAACATAAGAAGCAATCCTTGTAGTAAGACAACCCCTTTAAGGAAAGACCAACCACAGGATGAACCATAGGAGATTTTGGAGGAAGAAGCTGGTCCTGATGATAGGTTTCCTGTCGGTGTGACACATACTATAGCATTGTATAAGCAGAAGTGACAGTTGTCCTGATTTTAATGGGACAATCCTGCCTGCCGGACCGCGGAAGGGTCTGACCTCTGGGACCCCCACTGATCCCGACAATGGGGACCCATATGACAGAGTTGTGGTCACACACCGGCACTGCTGCTCCATTCACTTCCTATGGGACTAATGGAGATCGGCGACTTGGGCCCATGAGTCCAATGAACTTTCTGAGGAGCTCATAGTCAAGCAATGTAGTGTTCCCGCTCGCCTGCGCGAACTACTGTCCTCTGTGCGTCGGTGCGCGCCTGCGCGGAACAAACCCTGTGGACCCGCACAGTGTTTCAGCAGCTTTGTATGTGAAAGCTTCAACTTCATAAGATTCCATCGTTTAAAAATGCAACAAACTTGACACCATAGTTACTGCAGACGCATTTTGAGCATCAGCCCGTATTTGTTGAAGTTGAAGCTTTTCTGGTGCTGGGACGACCCTACGCATAAAAAAACTTTCTAATAAGCGCAGTGCTCGTACCTGATCACCACTCCGTTCAGGCAAAAGGACATGGGACCAGTTTGGACCCCCCACATTCATCAAGTAACCTGTAAATGGGGGATATATTTGATTTTTTGGGAAAAAACCCTATTACTGGTTCCCGGGGGACATATGTTTTTTTGGTCTGAAAAAAAATGCGGAAGTAAACAGAGAAGTCGCTTTTTTCCCACCATTACAACTGTTCCTGGGATACCAGGGTCACATGACCCGTGTGGTGGTCACCATGATAAGACACCCGCTGGAGGTGTAATACTGGAGAAGTTGTGCTCCTCCCCTACACTACTGTTACCGGATACCCGGGTCACATGACCTGTGTGGTGGTCACATGATAAGACCTCTGGAGGTTAGTAATACTGGAGAAGTTCTGTCTCCTCATAACTACTGTTTCCTGGATACAGGGTCACAAGACCTGTGTGGTGGTCACATTATAAGACCTCTGGAAGGTGTAATACTGGGGAAGTTCTGCTCTCCATTACACTACGTTACCTGGATACCAGAGGGCACAATGACCTGTGTGGGGGTCACATGATAAGACTGCTTTCTGGAGGTAGTAAAAAGGGAGAAGTTCTTGCTCCTCCATACACTACTGTTACCTGGATACCAGGGTCACTGACCTGTGTGGTGGTCACATGATAAGACGCTGCTGGAGGTGGTAATACTGGAGAAGTTCTGCTCCTCCATACACTACTGTTACCTGGATACTAAGGTCACATGACCTGTGTGGTGGTCACATGACTGTTAAGTCCATACAATTAGTCCATTAGAGTCATTACTATGGAAAGGAATGTGGGCTGTACCATTTTTTTCCCAGATATAGGCCTACTGCACTGATACATCCTGACAGAGTTAAGGGAATATGGATTGGGCTCAGTGATAGAGCCCGTTCACTACCCGGCGGCTGCCGACTGAAATACAGCTGACAACCTCTGCTAGTGTGCGGCGTTTAACTGCTTAGATCAGGGGTGTCAAACTGCGGCCCTCCAGCTGTTGGGAAACTACAACTCCCATCATGCCCACTGTTATAGATTATATAAATGCATCATGGGAGTTGTAGTTTCCCAACCTCAGTTTGACACGCGTGGCTTAGATGCTGCAGTCAATACACCATATAAACAGGAAGAGCTGCGGCAGCCTTTTCTCTGTCCAATTATCTCTCTCGTTCCCCTTCCCTCTCTGCCAAAGGCCTAATAAAGGCCTCAGTGGCTCCTATGAATGGACTTCTATTACACCAACAGGCAGGTTGTATTTGGAGAAAACGGAAATGACCATATATACGGCAGTACATCACTACCGCAGTATATAGTATAAGTGATTGCATGTGCAAGTCTGCTAGGGAGACTAAGAATCACTGTACAAAAATGTAAAAAAAAAAATTGTTAGAAAAACATTAACATCTGTAAAGGTCTGATCATCTCATCCCTTTTCCCACACAGTGGGGAAAAAAAAAAACTGAAAAAAAAACTATGACAGAATTGTGATGCTTTGCTCATTCCCCTACGAAATGTGAACAAAAAAGTGAACCAAAAGTTGCACAAACTCCATATTGGTACCAATAAAAACTAGACCTTGTCCAGCAAAAAATGAGCTATCATGTATTGTCTGACACTGCAACTCCCAGCAAAGCCTGACTCCTTGTATCTGTCAGGCCATGATAGGAGCTGTAGTCGCTCAGCAACTTGAGAGCCATAGACTGAGGAACACTGACCTATAGTAACACTGTGTTTATGATCTGTAGGATGTCCAGCCTGCATGGAAGCACGACCTCACTTTCAAGTAGACGATCTACATCGGACCAGCGGCCAGAACCCTCCAAGCGCCAGCCCAGCGACGAGGAGACTTTTTACACGTCTTGCAGAGCGGCTTACCTAACCGTATTCAGGAGCAGCATGGAGCACATCACAGACCGGCAGCAGCTATGTCTTGGTATCCATCTCTTTGTGTTTGGTGTCTCTTAGGATAAGGCTGCATTCACACATGTTGTGTTTTGATGTATTAAAAGTCACCAAAAAGTAACACAACAAAAAGTGTAAGGGCTTGTTCACACGACGTTTTGCCGATCCGCTTTTGGATCCGTTTAGCGCAAGCAAAGCGGATCCGCAAAACGGATCTAACAATTGTCAGTGTGTTTAACATTGCTTTCAATGGCAAAAGTGCATCGCTGTTCTCACGGGAGATCGCCGATGCGCTTTTGAGGACTCTCCTGCGCTGCGCATTTCAGATCCGCTTCAAGAATTGACATGTCAATTCTTCTTGCTTTCTACGCAAGTGAAAGCCCATAGGGAATAATGGAGTGCGCTTTTGGCACCTGTCCAGAAGCGCTCCACACTGTGGGCACGTATTGCCGGCGCTTTGGTTCCTGAAAGCGCATCCGAAAAGCTCAGTGGGTTAACACAGCTGATGGATCGGAGGTGAGCTGCTGCAGGGGGCTGGATCGTGGGATCGGAGGTGAGCGGCTTCAGGGGGCTGGATTGTGGGATCGGAGGTGAGCGGCTTCAGGGTGCTGGATCGGAGGTGAGCGGCTTCAGGGGGCTGGATCGTGGGATCGGATGTGAGCGGCTGCAGGGGGCGGGATCGTGGGATCGGAGGTGAGCGGCTGCAGGGGGCTGGATCGGAGGTGAGCGGCTTGCAGGGGGATCTGGATCGGAGGTGAGCGGTTGCAGGGGCTGGATCGGAGGTGAGCAGCTGCAGGGGGGGCTGGAGTTGGGGTGGGATCGGGGTGAGCGAGCTGCAGGGGGCTGGATTGTGGGTTAGGATGTAACCGGCTGCAGGGGGAGGTTCTGGATGGGTGGATGGATCGGAGGTGAGCGGCTGCAGGGGGCTGGATCGGAGGTGAGCGGCTGCAGGGGCTGGATCGTGGGATCGGAGGTGAGCGGCTGCAGGGGGCTGGATCGTGGGATCGGGGAGCGGTGAGCGATTCTGCAGGGGGTGGGATCGGAGGTGAGCGGCTGCAGGGGGTTGGATCGGAGGTGAGCAGCTGCTGGGGCTGGATCGTGGGATCGGAGGTAAGCGCTGCAGGGGGCTGGATCGTGGGATCGGAGGTGAGCAGCTGCAGGGGGCTGGATCGTGACGAGGTAGCAGGCTGCAGGGGGCTGGATCGTGGGATCGGAGGTGAGCGGCTGCTGGGGGGTGGATCGTGGGATCGGAGGTGAGCGGCTGCAGGGGGTGGGATCGGAGTTGAGCAGTTGCAGGGGGATGGAGAGAGATCAAAACGCATCCGGAAAACGGATCCGGAAAACGCATGTAACAAGCATACAAAACAGATCCAAAAAAGCATCAGCTGTTGTGTTTTTCAGATCCGCTTTTCGGATGCAGTTTTCAGTGGTACAAAAACGGATCCGTAAAACGGATCCAAAACGTCGTGTGAACAAGCCCTAAGGGCTTGTCCCCACGGCACAGGTTTTCAGTCGGTTTTACGGCCGGTTTTCAGATTTGAAAACCATCCGTAAACCGACTGTCAAGTCAACCTTTTACATTGATTTAAATAGAAAATCTGTGCAGCAGTCCACACTGCACGGTCTTTGACACCACCGGCGTTCCTAAAAACTTAGAACGTGTTCATTCTTCTGCCTTGTTTTTCGGGCAGAACATGAACATGTGAATGTGATGGGGGATGGCTTGAATCCGCAAACGCGGACAAAAGCCACTCCCTACGTGCCAAAAACAGACCAAATACTGGTCAGAAAATCTTGGTCTTTGCCAAGAGCGCCCCTTTCATTTCATATAGCGCTCTGGAAAAATTAAAGGGGCACTCTGATTGGTTGCTGTGGCAACAAAGTGAGTTTTAGACCGTGACCATTTTCATACATGTGGCCCTTAGTGCTAAACTATAGTAGTTTTAAGCCTGTTCTGCCAGAGTTGAGTCTAGCTTTTTCATGAGCAGGTGTTAGCCCCGCCCACCTACAGCTAGCCCCACCCACCTAGTTATTCATCGCTGTCTATCTAGTCACAATAAGGCTAGGTTCACACGGTGTAATTGCGGGGACGTATTTCGCCCGCAATTACGCCGTATAAGCAGGGGCGGGGGGGCTGGCAGCCCTCCGCCCCATAGACATTCATTATTCACGGCGCGTATACGCCGTGAATAAATGCCATGTCACATCTCTCCCCGCTCGGCGTATTGTGAGAGCGGGGAGAGGAGACGTAATCCATAGTTCTCTATAAGAACTGTGGATTACCATAATGACTGGGACGTATCTCACACCGTATTTAGCAAAGTACGGCGCGAAATACGGGGCGAGATACGTCCCATTTTAAGCCGTGTGAACATAGCCTTAAAGTTTTAATCCGTTGTAAGGAGGCGGGGACTAGCGGCTGGTGGGTGGGGCTAACACCTGCTCATGAATAAACTGGATTAATCTCTGGCAGAACAGGCTGAAAACTGCTAGATCTGAGCATTAAGGGGGACATGTATGAAAACTGTCTTGGTCTAAGACTTTCTTTGTTGCCCGTAGAAACCAATCAGAGCCCATAGCAACCAATCAGCGTGCCCGTTTCATTTCATATAGTGATCTGAAAAAAATAAAAGGGGCGCTCTGACTTGTTGCTATGGATAACAAAGAAAGTCTTAGACCAAGACAGTGTTCATATATGAGGCCCTAAATGCACTGAAACTGTTGCAACAGGTCTGTCACTAGCTTGTGCTGTCCTCAGCAAGGAGTGCATCGCCTATGTGACAGGTTCCCTTTAAATCTCCTGCACTTATGTCTCTGTAACACTCAGCTAGGAATAGCAGAGCTGATATACTTATCACTGCTATAGAACCACCCACAGCCTAACTAGAAAGTGTGGGGCTGAAGTTGCCTGTGACTCTGTGAAACTACATGGTCATTACACCCCTTTAAGCACTTGTTTCTCAGGTCCAGAACTTGCTGAGCAGCGGGCACAAGGTGCTGGCAGCAGCTATGGTCTCTAGGGGAAACAAGCACTGACATATTAGGGTTTCTGCTGCAGCAGAGAGAGACTGATGAGACAGGACACCAAAATTGGTTCTTTGAAAACTACAACTCATCCCCCAAAATACAAAGTCTCATGCAGTTACAGTAAAGAAAAAGAAAAATCCAATTTTAATGTAATTGGTTGTTGAAGGAGGGAGCGCTGGGATACGTTAATTATTTGTGCATTCTCTGTTTAGAGGTTTGTTTGTTTTTTTTAGAATTAAGGGCTTGTCCCCACGGTCTGGGTTTTTGGACGGTTTTACAGACGGTTTTAGTTTTTGAAAACCATCTGTAAACCGGCTGTCAAACTTTACAATGGACCTCTATGGAAAATCCGTGCAGCGGTCCCAACAGCATGAGCATTCCGCCGGACGGTTATTTTTAGACCGCCGGCGGTCCGACAAACATAAAACATGTTCATTTTTCCGTTCATTTTCGGGTGGAATATGAACATCTCAATGCGAGAGGGGAGGGCTTTTCTCCACAGGCGGCGGAGAAAAGCTGCCCCTCAGTGCCGTGTGCACGGCCACAAAACAGAGCAAATACCGGTCTGATAATCCGACCGGTATTTGCTCTCTGCCGTGGGGACGCGCCCTAACGGTCATAAAACGTCATCTGCTGCGTTATCAAGTTTTTATATTATACATATTTTTTTTAGAAATTTTTGATGAGTTTTTTTTTTAATGTTCCATTACTGTCCATTACAGCCAGCACATCCGAAACAATAATGAAATAAAAGCACTGGTGCGGGCTGTAGTGACTGTGCAAACATATACAAAGCACACTGCAGTCACTACGGCCAGCTTCACACTGCGCTCAGGTCTCACTGAGGACCTTTTTTGTGGGTATCCGCTTGGATATCGAAAAAGTGTCCTGAGGGATCCTGTGAATAGCACAATATACCGTGCAATGCTGTATGGCACAAAAAACATTAAATAAGTTGTCTCACTACAAGAATAGCTTTTTATGTTAAAGATCTTGCAAAAACAAGTCACTTTGCAATATATGTCCATTAACAGTGTCCTACTATTCTGAGATATCCCCCTCTTGTATGGGCTGCATCAGCTCCTCAGGTCACTATATCTACAGACCTGTTCAATCTCTCCTGATAGGCTGCCAGCACTGGTCGCTATAGCTACAGACCTGTTTAATCTCTCATGATAGGCTGCCAGCGCTGGTCGCTATAGCTACAGACCTGTTCAATCTCTCCTGATAGGCTGCCAGCGCTGGTCACTATAGCTACAGACCTGTTCAATCTTTCATGATAGGCTGCCAGCAACTGGTCGCTATACTACAGACTGTTCAATCTCTCCTGATAGGCTGCCAGCACTGGTTGCTATAGCTACAGACCTGTTCAATCTCTCCTGATAGGCTGCCAGCGCTGGTCACTATAGCTACAGACCTGTTTGATCTCTCCTGATAGGCTGCCAGCACTGGTTGCTATAGCTACAGACCTGTTCAATTTCTACTGATAGGCTGCCAGCACTGGTCACTATAGCTACAGACTGTTGATCTCTCTGAAGGCTGCCAGCGCTGGTCGCTATAGCTACAGACCTGTTTGATCTCTCCTGATAGGCTGCCAGCACTGGTTGCTATAGCTACAGACCTGCCTTCTACTGTAGCCTAGTAGAAGTCAGTACACACGCCCCTGAATTCAAAATGAAACCAAGAAAACAGGACTGAGGTGACATGAATCAATGCAGTGAGACAACCCCTTTAAAATTCGGGAAACAGAGCAAGTCCAGTCCAAAAGTGACTACGTTTGCCCTGTTGTTCCCTATGGATTTCTATATTCAATTAATGTGTGAAATGGGAACACCCTTTAATGTTTTACATATGAATCATATTTTTATCACATTAAGGAACCTCACAGGGGTTTTCTCTCGATAGGGTTTCACGGATTCGCAAGCATTTGTATGCTAACTGTGGTCTTTTGTGTCTGTTGTTTTTTTTATAGCAGAGATTTGCATATTTAGCTTCTCTGTAACTAGCTGAGATATTATAAATACATCAGTGCAGGAGATCTAAACAAAACTACATGTGCTCTGAGGAATGAAAACAATTGCGTTTCTGTAAACAACAGCCCATCTAGTACCGGTAGTTGTGAAATGCCGGTCGGAATCTTGCCGGTATTTTATCATCTTTTGAATGGTTTTGAGGGAAAGTTCTGTCCGCGGTTTGCGGATTCGCCGTCCCCCTGAACCATTGAAAGGCACAACTTCCACCCGAAAACCGGGCAGATTCAAGTTTTTCAGAACGCCAGTGGTGTGAAAATCCACCCAGTAGAAAAACTGTGCAGTGTAGACTACTGGGCAGACTTTCTATTGATGTCTACAAGCATTGTTGACAATCAGTTTCCAAATCCTAAAACCAACTGAAAACCTTTGCCTTGTGGACGTACCCTTAGAAATAATGAGTCTTCTATGGAGTGAGCTCTCCGACCATGGTGAAATCACTCCCTGCTCTCCCTATCAGAAAAGGAGCTTATGGTTAGGTAACCATAGAAACCTGTGCTTACTCAGAGCAGATAAAATCTCATGACGAAGGTAAAATCAAAAGACTAATGCATTTAGAAAAAGTCTTTATCGTTTCCTACATGTTGAAAGCTAATCTTTCTAGTGAGACAACCCCTTTAAAATTAAATATACATTTGAAACCAGAAGTTTACATACACTATATAAAAAGACACCTATGTATGTTTTTCTGACATGAAATCAGAATAAACCTTCCCCGGTTTAGGTCAATTATTAACCAAAATTATTTCTATTTGCCAAATGGCAGAATAATGAGAGACAAATTTTTTAAGGCATTTTTATTACTTTCTGCAAAGTCAAGTTCCAACATTCATTAGTATTTGGTAGCATTGCTCTTAAACTGAAAAATTTCAAACTTCTCCAAGCTTTTCAGATAGTATGGTAGATATATTGGACCCATTTTAATGGGATTGTAGATCAGGCTTTGTGATGGCCACTCCAGAACATTGATTTGGTATCTCCTTAAAGTGTTGGTTCCCACATGTTTCAAGATGTCATGAAGAATTTCTCGTCATTCATGTCAGACTTTTGCATAAACTCCTTCGGGCTTCTGCAAATTTAGATTAGTCCAACTCGAACTCTTATCTGACCCAAACAAAACCTATTACAACTGTTATTTGAATAAATCAGCTTTTTACTGTCTGCGAAAGGCCGGACCTGCTGCCTGTTGTGACTCACTCTTTATCTCTTGACAACACCAGGAATTTTTACAGTTGTACTGAGGAACTAAATACAGGGTATAAATTCATGATCTCTTTGGGAAACAGGACAATCAATATATTGAAAATGCTTATTTTGTGTCCTACAATTTGAAAGCATTCTTGTACGAGACCCCCCGTTTTTAAGTCATTTGTAACCAGTTTGGCAGTAGCTTCGGGTCATTGTCCATTTGGAAGACCCATTCCCGCCCAAGCTTCCGCCCAAGTGTATGTAAACTTCTGGTTTCAACTGTATGTCCAATAGCATCTAATGTCCATTTTGATATAAACATGACCTAGTTAGTGGAATTGTGCCTGGATTATGGAGCTAAAAAGTTGTTGGTAGTGCTTAATTACCAGGGCTGGGGAGTCGGTGCCTATTTTGGTGGAGTCGTCATAAAATGGACCGACTCCGACAATATATAATAAATTTGCACGGTTAGTTCAATGCAGTGCCAAGTGCAAGAGGAATTGGGTCCGGCCAGTGCGACTATTCCAATATCTTCAGCCTCATCAGATGAGGAGTGTAATTGATGACATGGAACAGGCAAAGCGCTGCCACAGGGGAAAAGATTCCACTCCCATGGCAAACAGATTTATCAGATTTCAGCAAAATTTTTCACCTGCTTTCAAAGAAGTAGACGATCAACCATTCATCAACACTGACTGTGGCTGAGGCAGTTCCTTTATACCCTGACATTGTTAGGATGTTGCCCCTGTGGTCACTGCTTTGCCCCCAACCCAAGTTAGTGTAGAGAGGCCGTTCTCTAGCCTGGAAATAATGAGATCAGATGTGAGGTCATGTATGCAGGATCTGATGGAGGCGACTCTATTTCTCAGAACAAATTCACAGACTCCACAAATGTTGTTCAGGATGGGTTTTTTTTTTAAACTGTTATTTTCCCCACTTACTGCAGCATTTTGCATATTTACAATTTATTAAAGTTTTTTTGTGTTCTAGAGTTGTAGCCAATAAATATATTTTACACTGACAAGCAAAAGTGTAACAATGTTTTGAACTTTTTACTTTCAGGCTCTACATCTCACCATCTACAACACCTTTGAACGTGAGACTCCCATCATTTTATAGATAATCATCTTGGCTTTCTCATAAACAACTTTGACCTGCAACTATTTAGCCTATGCTTAGTTCTGCAGATTTTTATCATGTAACTGCATTGTTACTGTTTTGCTCCTGGTGGTGGGACAATCTTTTTGTTCTTGTTACTACAAATCACAACCTGTCCTCACATTCCCCAATAGCTCAGTGTGTTATTAGGCTGATTCCCAAGTGAAAGGCACGGTTCGAGCAGCCATAAGAAATTCCCAAGAATAGAGAAGCGGCATCATCCAGCTCAAACGATAGCGTCTCTGGGCCAAGGAAATTGCCAACCCGCATCATGTGAGGCCTACAGCTGGAAGAATAGGAAACGAAAATCCATCCATTCAGAACCAAAAAGTGACGTCCCGGGGGAAATATCAAGGGGCAACAAGTCGCTCATCACAAGGTCGATCGGGTTTTAATACGACAGACGCGGCAGTGGAGGCGGCTCGTAGGCTTCGTAAGAGTGAGAGCACAGACGTCCATGCAAGCACCGGGTGCATCACACAGGTCTGGAACGATGGCCCAAAAAAGCCGCGACTTCAATCTAATTATAAGAAGCGTCGGCAAAGAGTTTGCAAAAAAGTACGAAAAATGGAAGATTGGAAACGGGTGATTTTGGGGCGATGAGATGAAAGTCAATTAGAGCGGGCTCTGATTGGGGCAAATGGAAGAATCAAGGGAAAAGGGTGAATGGAGCCAGAAAATTTAAGAAACGTCAGTTTGTGCAGGAAAACCTGAGGATATGGGAGGGGGCACAGCCAAAGTGTTGGATACTTGACCAGGACCGATGGTGACCTCAATGCTGAGCTCTATGTGATGTCCTACAGATGAGTTTTCTCATACACTCGTTACTATGGTATAAAAGCACGACAGTGTCCAGCAGGACAACAACCTGAAGCAGACGCAAGGTTGGAGAAGGAATGGTTCAATGACAATGAGGTAGAGCTGTTGTATTGGCCTCCACAGTCCCCAGACCTCAACCCAATCCAACACTTGTGGGTAGAGGTGAAGAAAAAGCTGTATTTGTATCAAAGTCCAGTCTGCACCAACATTGGGAATGTGTAGAAGAGACCTGGGATCAGATTTCGGTCGAGGCCTGCTTGAGTCTGATCCAGAGCCCAGAAGGATTTAGGCAGAGCTGAAAGCCAAAAGTGGATTCACCAAATACTAACAAAATAATAAAAATTATCATTTTGATTTTTAGGAGAAAAACAGTAAGGCCTCGTTCACACGGCTTATTTCGGGCACGTATTGCAGCCGTATTGCGCGCCGTACTGCGCTGCAAAACGGCTGGAATCCGTCCCAGCCATTACGGTAATCCACAGTTCTCATAGAGAACTATGGATTCCGTCTCCTCTCCCTGCTCGGCGAATCCACCGCGGGGGGAGATAAGTGACATGTTCATTATCCTGGCGGGAAACGCGCCGTGGATAATGAAAGTCTATGGGGCCGGCTGGGAAGCGCCCCCGCCCCTTACTCAAGCCGTAATTGCGGGTGAAATCCGTCCCGCAATTACGGCTTGAATAAGCCATGTGAACCAGGCCTTACAATGCAGGTAAAGGAAAGAATCTGCAGAACTGAGCAGATGCTAAATACTTGCAAGTCACATGTATAAGATAGGTAAGATGATTGTCTGTAAAATGAGTCTCATGTACAAAGCTGTAGTGGATGGTGAGATGTGGAGCCTGAAAGTCAAAAGTTATCACTTAAACATGCACCATGTATGAGGGAGTCGGGGAAGTTGAGGAGTCGGAGCTTTGGCTTACCGATTGATTACGGTACCTTTCCAATTGTTGTTACAATTTTTTTTTTAGATTATATATATTAATATATATATATATAAATATATATATATATATATATAATATAAAGATAAAAGAAAAAATAATATAAAATATTTTTTCAAAATGCATTTCTGCTAGTTAAACAGAACCTGTCACATAGTTTTTGCCCCCCTTGCTGAGGACAGCACAAGCTAGTGTCAGACCTGCTGTTTCCAGCACTGTGTCCCTTATTTTTGTAAGATGTTGGGGTTTTCGTGTATTTAATGCTCAAATCGCAGTTTTCAGCCAGAAGAGTCATTCGAAGAGTCCTTTTAAAGAGTCAGTCTTTTTCAAACCCCGCCCACCTCAAATGACAAACCATTACTTTGAATAGGTAAAAAACATGTGAATAACTGTCAGTGGGCGGAGCTAGCCTTTGGTGGGCGGAGCTAACACCTGCTCATGAATAAGATTTGAGGGTAAATGCTCTAAAACTGCTTTAATCTTCAGAATAAGGGACACGTGCTGGAAACAGCAGGTCTGACACTAGCTTGTGCTGCCCTCAGCAAGGGGGGCGTAACCTATGTGACAGGTTCCCTTTAAGGATACCTGAAAATTAGAGGTTCTCAGCACACATTTTTTAATCATAATTGTGAGAGCCCATTCACCGGTGACAAGGTGACCTCTGCTCCGATGGGAACCTACTCTGACGTTTTACCTCACTTGGTGTTTGTTCAGGCTTCCATAGTTTTGAGGAGAGAAGGTCCCAGCTGCATATATATAATGTGTGTATGTGTGTGTATAAAATATATTTATTTATATATATATATATAATATAAATTATATAATGTATATAAATAGAAAAAACTTGCATTACTCACAAAAGTCTGGAAAAAGGGGAGCTTTTATTCTATATCCACAGGCGACGTTTCGCTTTATTAGGAGTCAAAATGTCGCCTGTGGATATAGAATAAAGCTCCACTTTTTCACTTTTTTCCAGACTTTTGTGAGCAATGCCAGTTTTTTCTATTTATTTACACATTAACCAGTGACAGAAATCTTATGTTAGCTGCCACCCAACTCCCATGTTGATTATACGGAGTGCCACCTATTTTTCACTAGATATGTATGTGTGTGTGTGTATATATATATATATATATATTGTAACGCCTCACTTACGTCCGGACGCCATCTTGGAACCTCCTGGGGGTATTTAGCTCTCGGATCGCCGTCCCTTTTGGTAAGGTTTCATGGCCACTCCAACACAGTTTCTGTTGAATCTGGCCTCAGCCAGATTTATTGAGGCACAGTAAGACGTATAGCGAAACAAAACAAATAAAATCCTCGGCCGTCTGGCCACTAACTATACAACCCTTGAGCCCCTCTCTAATCAGTGGCCTCGGCCTTTTCGCCGAGCACCATCATACTTTACCCCGCTGGGGTCAGGCTTCTTTCCAAGCCTCCGAGGGACCAGAGCCTCTCTCCAGCTCTGCCCCCTGCCCCCACTCTCAGGCAGCAGACCATGCCCCCGATCATCTGGAGTAGGAGGTTTTATAGATCTCCAGAAACTACCCAATCCCTGGGCTGGACCATAGGCACCTGGAACGTGGAAACAACCACCCACCATCTGCAGTTGTTCCGGGAAGGCCAGCCCTTAGGGTTTGGGGACATCAGCCATGCTAGGTACAAGGGTCAGCCACCTAATGCTGCTGCCCCGACAATACCTGGCTTCCCCCACCGAGCCAGGCTCTGGGTTTGGCACGTATCCCACCTAGTGGCAAAACCCATGCGACCACCCATGGTCGACCCCCCAAACATAATAAAATATATATATATATATGTGTATATATATATATATTTTATATATATATATATTTTGTATATATATATATATATAATTATATATAAAATATATATATATATATATATATATAAATATACACACCTCCGGCCACTTTATTAGGTACACCCTGTTCCAACCTGCTCGTTAACACTTAAATTTTTCTAATCAGCCAATCACATGGCGGCACTCAGTGCATTTAGGCATGTAGACCTGGTCAAGACATCCCTGCAGTTCAAACCGAGCATCAGTATGGGGAAGAAAGGTGATTTGAGTGCCTTTGAACGTGGCATGGTTGTTGGTGCAGAAGGGCTGGTCTGAGTTTTTTAAAGAAACTGATGATCTCCTGGGATTTTTCACGCACAACCATCTCTAGGGTTTACAGAGAATGGTCCAAAAAGAAAAAACATCCAGTGGAGGCGGCAGTCCTGTGGGGGAAATGCCTTGTTGATGCCAGAGGTCAAAGGAGAAAGGGCAGACTGGATTCGAGCCTGATAGAAAGGCAACAGTGGGCTCAAATAAGCCACCCGTTACAACCAAGGTAGGCAGAAGAGCATCTCTGAATGCCCCAGGGACGGCGAACTTTGAGGCAGATGGGCTACAGCAGCAGAAGACCAACCACCGGGTGCCACTCCTTTCAGCTAAGAACAGGAAACTGAGGCTCCAATTTGCCCAAGCTCATCGAAATTGGACAGTAGAAGATTGGAAAAACGTTCCGGGTCTGATGAGTCTCGATTTCTGCTGCGACATTCGGATGGTAGGGTCAGAATTTGGCGTCAACAACATGAAAGCATGGATCCAATCCTGCCTTGTATCAACGGTTCAGGCTGGTGGTGGGGTGTCATGGGGGTGGGGAATATTTTCTTGCACGCCTTTGGGCCCCTTGTACCAATTGAGCATCATTTCAACGCCACAGCCTACCTGAGTATTGTTGCTGACCATGTCCATCCTTTATGACCACCCAAAGTACCCAACATCTGATGGCTACTTTCAGCAGGATAATGCGCCAAGTGATAAAGCTGGAATATCTCAGACTGGTTTCTTGAACATGAGGAATGCTTCCAGCACCTTGTTTAATCTATGCCACGAAGAAATTTAGGCAGTTCTGAAGGCAAAAGGGGGTCCAACCCGTTACTAGCATGGTGTACCTAATAAAGTGGCCGGTGAGTGTATATATATAAATGAATATATATATATATATATTCACTAAGGACGACATGTATGATTTTTGGCATTAAGACGCCAATTTTTATGTGCATTATATTAGTGTAGAATGCGCCTAATTTATGAACCTGCTCTACAGCGGGGCATAAAGCAGGCGCATTCTGGCACAGAAGCGACACTTCTGTCTCAGGCAAACCACTTTGAAAGTGCTCTACCTGCTCCAGCTGTAATGCGCCTGGAATTGCCGTACTGAAGCTATAAATCTATATCTTCATACGGTTCTAGCGCGCCCCACCTCCCGCACGCCCCCCAAAATCAGGCGCGTGGGCGTTCTGTAATGTGCCTGATAATTGCGTACGGGTGACTTTAAACTATAGCAAACGGGGCAGCGGCTGATGTCGGGCTGAAAAGACTTCAGACTTCTGGCCTGTTCATACATGTCGACCTATGTGTATATATATGTATATGGTGAAAAACCGCTCCTTCTAGGGGTTATATGAATGTGACATTTGTTAAGAAAAATCTAAATTTTGCATTTTCATTTAGTTGGTGTAGTTAATAGGCTTTGCTGCAGATGTTAGATGCATTTTATACAATTTGGTGGAGGAAAAGCATGTCAGTAGCTAAACCCTTCATGTCAGCACTGTGATCCCGGTGCTCCGTAGATGCAGTGCCGGCAGGAGCAGTTTGCTCCGCTTCTTGTTGTGGCCCCTGCAGGGTTGCACGGCGCTGTGCAGCGGATACGAGGCGGCGCAGCAGGGGTTAAGCTCTGCCGTTCTGCTATGTTGATAGAGAGATAAATCCTGATGACATGTTGGATTTTTTCAGTCGTGATATCCTAATTACGCCACGGCTAGTTTAACAGGCGGTCACATTCAGCAGATGTGCTTAGCCTAATGAAGGCTTTCAACATTATGGCAAAAGATTTTTTTTTCTCTAGCAGCTAATGGCAGGTTTCTCATAATCCCGCTTCAAAAATAGTAGTGCTGAGAACAAATGTTATCTCCTTTCGGCTTGTTATGTCTTTCATCTCTTTCCACGAGCCACTTAAGCAATTGACCAATTATTATTATACGAGCGCCGGTGTCAAGGTCGCAGAGAACAGGCCGTCAGAATACCAAATATTTCCCGTCATTAAACGATGATTAAATCCTCCTCGGCCGCAGAGCGCCGCGTGCCAGGATCCAGGGCGAGAGGGGTTAACTGAGCCAGGATCTGGAACAGGTTCCCAAGAGATAAATGAACAGGAATGAAAATAATTTTTCCTGCCGTCTAATTCACAGGCTATAATGTTACAGCACGCGGGTCACGTGGCCTAATGCGTTTTAAGGAGCTGTGACCTTAAGACGGGTGTTCCCAAGTGTGGGGGCAATGACTTTCCTTAGTTGTTATGCTATTTGTTAGCCTTTAGGGGGCGCCGCTGCTGGCTTTGGAAAACATGTCTGCTCACATTTTTACTAAGGGGTTTTTCTTTTGGAAAAATTGGGTATGTGATGGATGTCTGATTGGGGTCTGAAACTGCTGAGATCCATACTGATCCTGAAAGCAAGGGTGACTGGGTCTCCATATTAACCAAAAAGCTGCCACTTTCTTGTAGTGAATACGAGATATGGGAACAGGTTACACACTTTTTAATTATATATACACAGCCAGGTCACATTATTATGACCAGCAGCTAATACCAAGAGTCACTGCTGTGTACAGCACTGACAGCAGCTAGACAGGTGGGGAGTGACTCCATAAGGTCCTGGTAAGTGGTCACAGGCATCTGGAGCCAACTGCATCCCACAGCTGCTGGAGGGGCCATAGAGCCAACACTACCATCCAGGGGCCCCACAGCTGATGGAGGAGCCATAGAGCCAACACCACCATCCAGGGGCCCCACAGCTTCCGGAGGGTCCATAGAGCCAACACCCCCATCCAGGGGCCCCACAGCTGCTGGAGGGGCCATAGAGCCAACACCACCATCCAGGGACTCACAGCTGCTGGAGGGTCCATAGAGCCAACACCACCATCCAGGGGCCCCACAGCTGCTGGAGGGTCCATAGTGCAAACACCACCATCCAGGGGCTCCCACAGCTGCTGGAGGATCCATAGAGCCAACACCACCATCCAGGGGCTCCCACAGCTGCTGGAGGGTCCATAGAGCCAACACTACCATCCAGGGGCCCCACTGCTGCTGGCGGGTCCATATAGCCACCACCACCATCCAGTGGCTCACACAGCTGCTGGTGGGTCCATAGTGCAAACACCACCATCCAGGGGGCCCACAGCTGCTGGAGGGACCATAGACCCAACACCACCATACAGGGCCCCCACAGCAGCAGGAGGGGCCAAAGAGCCAACACCACCAACCAGGAGCCCCACAGCTGCTGGAGGGGCCATAGAGCCAACACCACCATCCAGGGGCTCCCACAGCTGCTGGAGGAGCCATAGAGCCAAAACCATCCCGGCCCCAGTGCTGGAGGGCATAGAGCCAACACCCATCCCGGGAAA
>JAODAL010066470.1:0-17744 GCA_025379985.1 Phyllomedusa bahiana | reverse complement strand
CAGGCCCCCCCCAGCGGGAAATATAGACAGGTTTTGGGTCCCCCCAGCAGGTATAAGCGGGTTATAGGTCCCCCACGGGAAAATTTTAGGCAGGTTTAGGTCCCCCACGGGTTATTTTGGCCGGGTTTGGGCCCCCCCAGAAAGGTAATAATAGCAATGGGCCCCCACACCCGGTATTTTAGATATTTTATGGGCCCCACAGCACGTGTATATTTGGGTAGTTTTATAGGCCCACAGAAACATATGTAGGTAGTTTAAAAACTCCCCCTCCCACTTATAAAAATTTAGATAAAGCCCCCCCCCTCCCCAAAAATTTTAACAATAGATAATAGCCCCCCCCCCTGCACATATAACAAAGATAACACCCCCCCCCTGAAACAAATAACAAAAATTTTAAAAACCCCCCCCCTGTACATAAACAAAATAACACCCCCCCCCCCTGCACATATAAAAATAATAATAGCCCCTCCCTGTACATATAAAAATAAAAATAAAAAACCCCCCTCCCTGAACAAAATAACAATAGATAACACCCCCCTTTCCTTCACAATAACAAGGGGAATAACAGCCCCCTCCCTGCACATAAACAATAAATAACGCCCCCCCCCCCTGCACAAAATAACAATAAAACAGCCCCCCCCCCTGCAAAAAAAACATAGATAATGGGACCCCCACATGAATACCAAATTTAAAAAAGTAAAAACCCTGACTCACTTACCGACCCCTCCCTCCCCCCCCGCTGTCGCGGGTCGCTGCCCGGCGCCCCCCCGGTCTTTTTCTTCACGGCGTAAAGGGTTCCCCGCCGCGCCCCGGGGCCCAACCCTTTAGGGACGCGCACGCCCCCCGCCCTTTCCCTTTGGTTCCCAAAAACCCCCTGGGGGGCCCGGCCCACAAAAATTACTCCGCGGACTCTCTGCCCGTTTGAAGCATCTAACGTAATGTCCCTCCGGGGGGAAAACCGCACAACCTTTAAAGTTCCCCCCAACCCACCGCGGGGGGGCCGTGGGCCAAAAGGTCCAAAGCCCTAAGGCCCTTTAGCTTTAGGGGATTTGGAAAAAGCCTTAGAACCCTAACATCGGCGGCGGGGGCCCGTATACGCCGGCGCCGGGGACTATAAAGGGGCCTTCCTATGTCCCATAAAGGGCTGCATCTCTCTAAATTTTAAAAAAGCATGCAGGCAAGAAAGCTTCCCCACAATCCATATTTAAACAAACCAAAATAAAAAAATCTACAATCAGAAAAAAAAAACACTAAGAAGACAAGAATATACATCAGTGTCTTGTTTTAAAGTAAAAAGAAAATGAAGACACATTCCCTCTACAGGATCTACACAATTCAGTTCATTGTTTAGGTGTTATTTTTTTCCCCTTCCAGTTCTGTACTGGTGAAATTATACATTTTATTATGATTTAAAAATAATCAATAAAGACCTTTTATTAAAAAGGCTAAAATTTAAATTAGACAACCAGAAAGCCCAAATTTTATATTTGCCCCCTTTTTAATAACTTTCCCCCACCCATTCCCTTAAAAAAATCTCCACAAATTTTTTTTTTCTTTTTTTTTAAAAAGGGTTTTTTTATATCCTGAAAAAAGTTTTAAAATTTATATTTTTAAAATGTTTTTGATACATTTTTGGGATGTTTACAAAGCTCTTAAACTTTGAATAATAATTATGGTGTTGTGTTATAATGACCTCTGTGATACTTCAATAGTAACTATTACCAAATCTAAGTATGAGATACCTACAATAGAAGCTAAATTTACAGGCTTATAGATTCCGGGGTAATTTTATGAGGCTTTATTGAATATTGGGACCACACTTGCAATGGAACAGTCCAGTAGAAAAGTTTCAATAAAAACTTGGATGCATGGCATATAAAACAACAAAAAGGCCTACTTCCTCATGTCTGTTAAACACACACATTATTATTCAAGGTCGTTGAAACGGCAGGAGTAGTGGATTCACCAGTATAGGTCACGCCAGAGAGCGGAGTCTAAGTAGGTCCTGGTGTTTACCATAGCCCACCGCAAGGCAGGATGGGCTTGCTGCGGAGGGAGACCTACTAGGTTGCTACCCCTGACACGACTTACTTGCAATGGTAGCCAAGTTGCCGCGAGGTACCACATCGTGACACAAACTGATAGTCGAAGTCAGGAAAGCAGGTCAGGGCAGGCGGCAAAGGTTCGTAGTCAGGAAACGTAGCAACAGGTCAGAAACACGGCAAGACAGGAAAACACCCTGGAACACTTTCACTAAGGCACGAGGCACTATAGATCTGGCGGGGAAGTAATGAGAGTGTCCCAAATATATAGGTTCAGCAGGTGGCAATCAACCAATTACCGGCGCACTGGCCCTTTAAATCTCAGAAAGTCGGTGCGCGCGCGTGTGCCCTAGGGAGCAGGGACACATGCACTGACCGGCAGAGGAAGACTGGGAAGCAGGAGCGCAGTAGGGTGAGTATTTACTAGAGGAACAAGCGTGCCCGCAGCCTGATATGCGGACCACGGCGCCACTCATTCTCACCGCCGGGCAGGCAGCGGGAGTACTAGTGCACCCGTAGCCCAACATGTGGGCTGAGGAACCACTCGTGACAGCCATCTTAACAGCATTATGGGCTCCTGGGCAAAGCTGTGAACTGGGCTCCCCAGCCAACATAACCACATACAGGAATAAATACACAAATTATCGATAACGAACTTATAACCTACAGCACCGTCATTTGGAGACCAAATAGTGGTCGAACACCAGCTCAGGTCACTGCCACAACAGTGAATACAGCACTGATCTAACACAGAAGACAAATAACCTCTGACATCAGGGACTCGCAGGAGACGTCCTATCTGATCAGTTTTTCTCTGAATCGTTCTTTTTCCCCTTTTTTCTCCATCCAGCCCAGACCACCATGATGACTTTCTCTCACTTTAACTGCACTACCTTACCAATTCCTACCTCTGGTATAGGCGTCCCCATTAAGTAAGTAGGTAGTAATGGTGCACAACATTAAGTAGGTAGGTATCTTGACCCCAGTAGGTAGGTATACAGCACTTTGTAGGCAGATATGCTGCCCCTTGTAGGTAGATTTACAGCCCTCATTAGTAGATTTACAGTCCCCGTAGGAAAATTTACAGCCCCCCATAGGAACAAGTAGATAAACTACCCCCAGTGTATGTATATACAGCCTCCTGTAGGCACAATTTGATATACTGCCCCCTGTGGGTAAGTATACACTCCCTGTAGGTAGATATACTGCCCCCTGTAGGTAGACATACACTCCCTGTAGGTAGTATGAGACAGTGACAGGCGGCATTATTGAGGCGAGATATATTTCTCCTAGAATGCTCTCCTATGCGGCCTTGGGGAGTATGTGGAACAATGCGTGTCACTTCGAAGCCTGGTCTCGGTGAAGGGAAGCCGACAGATTGTGTGTCAGTAGCAATATGTTACTGACATGTTTTGTATAAGCGGTTCCAATCCGTTGTTGTCTGGGTCGGCTTTTCCTGGAATGGCCAAAGAGCAGGGTGGGTGGAAACTCCCACGCACCAGGTGAGGCTGGTGTCCAGCCTATAAAGCCTGGACCTGCAGGCCTGTGTAGTGTCTGCTGTATACTCTGTCTCAGAGGATAGACCGACTGTGAAGAAGCCTGCAGTGAGTGCTAAAGCTGTGCTAGTACTAGTCAGGGAAGACTGTGTCTAGTAAGTCCTCTGCCGAGCAGGACTTTCTTTTCTGTTTGGCTGAAGTTAAGGCTTGTTTGATTTCCATTTTGATGCACTTGTTGAAATAAACCCAGGCAACGCCTGGACTTGAACTGTAAGTTGTGTCACTTTCTCTGTCCGCTGAGGCCCACGCTGAGGCCCATGTCCCGGGTAAAAGCTGCAGCAGTGTCGAAACCAGAGACTGCAAACATGGATGAACTGCTCAAACAGTTTATTCAGGCCAACTCCAGCCTCCAACTGATGACTGCAAACCAGCAGAAGGTGTACGAGGAGGCCATGCAAGCTCAGGCTGAAACAAACGCCTTGCTGATAGAGGCTAATCGGCTCGCCTTGCAGGAACAACAGAAAATTAACAGGCAGCTGCAGGAGCAAGTCCAAGCTATGGCCAGAGTGTGCAGAGGACGTCAGGCTCACTTCCCGCCACCCGTGCTGCTGCACAGACGTCCCTACAGAAGATGACGCCCACGAACGACATTGTGGCCTATCTTGCCGTCTTTGAAATGGTGGCCGAGCGTGAGAATCTACCTGTGCCCCACTGGGCTGAGGTGTTGGCGCCTTTCCTGACTGGGGAACCACAGAAGGCGTATTTCGACCTCAACGAGCAGGATGCCAAGGACTATACCAAATTAAAGGCTGAGATCCTGGCCCGCTTGGGGGGTGAGCTCCAACGTGCGGGCTCGGCGTGTACACAACTGGACTTTCTCAGACCACCTGCCAACCCGGTCCCAGATGTACAACCTGGATCACCTGGGGAAAAAGTGGCTACAGCCGGAGGAGTCGACGCCTGCGTGGATGGTGGAACTGGTCATCCTAGACAAGTTCATCCGGTCGCTGCCCCCAGAGATCCAGCGCTGGGTAGGACAAGGGGACCCTAAAGATGCCGAACACCTCATCAGCCTGGTTCAAGAGATATAAAGCCACTGAGAACTTGCTACAAGCCGGGCCTTCCGGACGCTCCAACCCTGGGAACAGAAAACCGTCGGGGATGTCTGGTAAGGCAGTCCCATATCAGAAGGGGGTGAGAAGTGTCCCAAGGGGAGGTGGCTCAGAGGGGGATCATATGGAGGAGAGGAAAGGCCCCAAATGAACAGTCCGTGCAAGGGCAGAGCCTCATGGGGACCGGAGCCGCATGTTGTGTTGGCGGTGTAGTGGTCCGGGCCATGTTGCTGCGAACTGTCCCCTTACCCTGGAACCCATAGTGTAGTTCCCGAGGTATGTGTATCAGAGTCCCTGTCAAAGTCTCAGAAGCAGAAAACCCTGGAATTCATACAGAGAAACAAGGATGTGTTCTCTGAGGTACCAGGGAGGACTAATGTCATAAAACATGACATTGTCACTGACCCTGGAGTTCAGGTTCATTTGAAACCTTACCGGGTTCCAGAGGCTCGTAGACGGGCCATATCAAAGAAGATCAAGAAGATGTTAGGCCTCGGGGTGATTGAAGAGTCACGAAGCGAGTGGTTGAGCCCCATTGTGCTCATCCCAAAACCGGACGGCTCATTGCGCTTCTGTAATGATTTCCGGAAGCTTAATGAAGTCTCAAGGTTCAATGCATACCCATTGCCCAGGGTCGACGAGCTAATTAAGAGGTTAGATCATGCAAGATATTTTTCTAGCCTTGACCTCACTAAAAGCTACTGGCAAGTTCCCCTTACAGATCAAGCCAAAGAGAAAATGGCTTTTGCTACACTGGATGGGCTCTTCTAGTATGTCTGCCTGCCTTTCGGTTTGCATGGGGCCAAAGGTTAATGGATGTCATCCTCAAGCCTCATCGTCGATATGCTTTGGCATATCTGGATGACATCATAATCTTTAGTGAGAACTGGGACAGCCATCTACCAAAGGTACAGGCCGTACTTAATTCCCTTAGGGAGGCCGGGCTAACAGCAAACCCTAAGAAATGTGCTTTAGGACTGGAGGAAGCCCGGTACCTGGGGTACATAATATGTAGGGGTGTTATAAAACCTCAGGATAATAAGGAGGAGGCGATACAGGGCTGGCCACAACCCAAAACCAAAAGGCAGGTAAGGGCTTTTTTAGGTATCGTGGGTTACTATCGTAGGTTCATCCCGAACTTTGCCAGTATAGCAGCCCTGCTAACCGACCTAACAAAACACAGTAATTCGGTCATTGTCACTTGGAACCCTGAGGCAGAGAGGGCATTCCAATTGTTGAAAATGGCCCTTTGTAAAAGGCCAGTACTGATCACCCCCAATTTTAAACAGGGCTTTATTGTACAGACGGAAGCGTCTGATGTGGGACTGGGTGCAGTGCTTTCCCAGGAGGTAAACGGAGAAGAGCATGCCGTCACGTACTTAAGTAGGAAGCTCACTACCGCAGAAAGGAATTACAGTATTTTGGAGCAAGAGTGTTTGGCCATCAAGTGGGCCCTTGAGTCCCTTAAGTACTACCTACTGGGTCGCCACTTCAGGTTGGTCACAGACCACGCACCACTATTGATATTGAAGAAATACCTTAACACTCCATACGTCAAGTGAATAGTTTAGTGTTTACTGAAACATCATTAAAGTTAACATATCTCCAAAGCAAATGGTATATAGAAGCTTAAGATATCCAGACTTTATGTAAAATTTTCGGCCATATTGGCCTTCCTCAGTCCTGTCTGGGAATGAGTAACGGGAGCTTGGATGACAATGGCTTGCTATCCAAGCTCCCGTTACTCATTCCCAGACAGGACTGAGGAAGGCCAATATGGCCGAAAATTTTCCATAAAGTCTGGATATCTTATGCTTCTATATACCATCTGCTTTGGAGATATGTTCACTTTAATGATGTTTCAATAAGCACTAAACTTTTCACTTGACGTATGGAGTGCTAAAGTATTTCTTCAATATTGAGTACTAAGGGCTGACAACCCTACCTAAAGCACCCACGGATATTTCTATCAACATACATATGGTGTGCGGCATCCTTTCGACAAAGACCACGCACCACTAACTTAGATGTCACAAGCAAAGGAGAGAAATGCCAGGGTTACCCAGATGGTTCCTGACATTGCAGAATTACAGTTTTTCTGTAGAACATAGGGCAGAAAGACTACAGGGCAATGCTGACGCACTGTCAAGGACACACTGTTTGGTAGCTAAAAGTGTCTGACCCCACAGGTTTGAACAGAGGGGTAAGGTATGTGAGACAGTGACAGGCGGCATTATTGAGGGGAGATATATTTCTCCTAGAATGCTCTCCTATGCGGCTTTGGGGAGTATGTGGAGCAATACGTGTCACCGAGAAGCCTGGTCTCGATGAAGGGAAGCCGACAGATTGTATGTCAATAGCAATATGTTACTGACATGTTTGGTATAAGCGGTTCCAATCCGCTGTTGTCTGGGTCGGCTTTTCCTGGAGTGGCCAAAGAGCAGGGTGGGTGGCCACTCCCACGCACCAGGTGGCTGGTTTCCAGCCTATAAAGCCTGGACCTGCAGGCCTGTGTAATGTCTGCTGTATACTCTGTTTCTCAGAGGATAGACCGACTGTGAAGAAGCCTGCTGTGAGTGCTAAATCTGTGCTAGTTCTAGTCAGGGAAGACTGTGTCTAGTAAATGCTCTGCAGGACTTTATTTTCTGTTTGCCTGAAGTTAAGGCTTGTTTGATTTTCATTTTGCTGCACTTGCTGAAATAAACGCAGGGAACGCCTGGACTTGAACTGTGAGTTGTGTCAATGTCTCTGTCCGCTGAAGCCCACGCTGCCTACCTGTGGCTGGTCCCCCTCACAGTAGAAATACTGCCCCCTGTAGGTACAAGTAGATATACTAACCCCTGTATATATAGTCCCCTGTAGATAGATATATAGCCCCCTGTCGGTACAGAGTAATGTGTAACATTACTCACCTCTCCAAGCTCCCTGCCAGGGACTTCGCTTTGGGAGCTGGTTTTTGACGTGAGCGGAATGACGTCATCACGCCGTCTACCCTGGGACATTGCTCTAGGAATTACCTAGGCCAGAAGCCTATGGGCTGTTGGCCTAAAAGATAAAGCAGCGCAGATGGCGAGGACATGGCCTCCTGCACCGCTTAAAGATGCAGCAGATCCGGGCCTGCACACAGACATGCCGCCTTGACCCACTGCCCCTGTCCTGCCCTGCCCTGCTTCTTGCAGTAGGAGGCAAAGTATAGATGTGGAGAGTGTCATGGGAGGTCATCAGGCCCGGACTGACCATAGGAAAAACCCGGGCATTTGCCCGGCGGGCCGCTAGGGTCCGGCCGCGGGGCCGGCCCCGGATCGCCCGCCGAGGAGGACGGTTTCCCCCCCGGCGGGCCCCGAGTGCCGGTCTGTGCACGTTTACAGGGGCCGCAATGGCCCGCAATCAGCGACCGGACCCCTGTGGCAGGGGGCCGACAGGCCCCCCCCTCGCCACAACGGCTGCATGCCGGGTCACCGACCCAGCCATGCAGCCATCACGGCCCCGCCTGCACCGCGCGGTGGCAAGCAGGGGCCCCGAGGCTGAACATCGGGGATCTACTGATTCCCGTCTGTTCACTCCCGGAGGCCGCGGGGCAGGCGCGCGATGTAATGACGTCATTGCGCGCCTGACCCGCGGCCCCCGCACTCTGCAGTGAGCGGCCACCGGCTCCAGAGTGAAGAGGACGGGACAGCAGGTGTCCGGGTGAGTATTACGTTTTTATTTTTTTTTAAACTACTTTCTGTCCCTGGCTGCCTATACTGCCCCTGCCCTGGCTGTCTATACTGCCCCTGCCCTGGCTGCCTATACTCCGCCCCTGCCCTGGCTATATACTGCCCCTGCCCTGCCTATACTGCCCCTGCCCTGGCTATATACTGCCCCTGCCCTGGCTGCCTATACTGCCCCTCCCCCAGGCTATATACTGCCCCTCCCCCTGCCCTGCCCTGGCTATATACTGCCCCTGCCCTGGCTGCCTATAATAGCCCCGCCCTGGCTATATACTGCCCCTGCTCTGGCTTCCTATACTGCTCCTGCCATGGCTGCCTATACTGCCCCTGCCCTGGCTGCCTATACTGCCCCTGCCCTAGCTGCCTATACTGCCCCTGCCCTGGCTATATACTGCCCCTGCCCTACTGCCCATGCCCTGGCAATATATTGACCCTGCCCTGGCTATATACTGCCCCTGCCCTAGCTGCCTTTTACTGCCCCTGCCCTGGCTATATACTGACCCTCCCCTGGCTGCCTATACTGCCCCTGCCCTGGCTATATACTGCCCCTGCCCATATACTGCCCCTGCTCTGCACTGGCTATATACTGCCCCGCCCTGGCTATATACTGCCCCTGCCCTGGCTATATACTGCCCCTGCCCTGGTTATATACTGCCTCTCTCCTGGCTGCCTATACTGCCCCTGCCCTGGCTGCCTATACTGCCCCTGCCCTGGCTATATACTGCCCCTGCCCTAGCTGCCTATACTCCCCATGCCCTGGCTATATACTGCCCCTGCCCTCGCTGCCTATACTGCCCCTGCCCTGGCTATATACTGACCCTGCCCTGGCTGCCTATTGTGCCCCTGCCCTGGCTATATACTGCCCCTGCCCTGCCCTGGCTATATACTGCCCCTGCCCGGGCTATATACTGCCCCTGCCCTGGCTGCCTATAATAGCCATGCCCTGGCTATATACTGCCCCTGCCCTGGCTATATACTGCCCCTGCCCTGGCTGCCTATAATAGCCCTACCCTGGCTATATACTCCCCCTTTGCCCTGGCTGCCTATAAGCGCCCTGCCCTGGCTATATACTGCCCCTGCCCTGGCTGCCTATAATAGCCCTGCCCTGGCTATATACTGCCCCTGCCCTGGCTGCCTATACGCCCCTGCCCTGGCTATATACTGCCCCTCCCCTGGCTGCCTATAATAGCCCTGCCCTGGCTTTTTACTGCCCCTGCCCTGGCTAAATGATGCCCTGCCCTGGCTATATGATGCCCTGCCCTGGCTACTGATACCCTGCCTGGCTATATGATGCCCTGCCCTGGCTACCTAAACCCTGCCCTGGCTACCTATACCCTCCCTGGCTATATGATGCCCTGCCCGGGCTACCTATACCCTGCCCTGGCTATATGTTTCCCCTGCCCTGGCTACTGATACCCTGCCTGGCTACCTATACCCTGCCGGGCTATATGATGCCCTGCCCTGGCTACCTATACCCTGCCTTGCTACCTATACCCTGCCCTGGCTAAGATGCCCTGCCCTGGCTACTGATACCCTGCCTGGCTACCTATACCCTGCTGGCAAACCTATACACTGTCTGGCTATATAAATGCCCTGCCCTGGCTATTGATACCGTGCCCTGGCTACTGTTACCTGCCCTGGCTACTGATGCCCTGCCCTTGCTACCGATGCCCTGCTCTGGCTACTGATTCCCTGCCCTGGCTACTGATGCCCTGCCTGGCTTCCTATACCCTGCCCTGGCTTTATGATGCCCTGCCCTGGCTACCTATGCCCTGCCCTGGCTATATGATGCCCTGCCCTGGCTACCTATGCCCTGCCCTGGCTATATGATGCCCTGCCCTGGATACCTATACCCTGCCCTGGCTATATGATGCCCTGCCCTGCTAGCCCTGGCTATATGATGCCCTGCCCTGGCTACCTATACCCTGCCCTGGCTATATGATACCCTGCCCTGGCTATATGATGCCCTGCCCTGGCTACCTATGCCCTGCCCTGGCTATATGATGCCCTGCCCTGGATACCTATACCCTGCCCTGGCTATATAATGCCCTGCCCTGGCTACCTATACCCTCCCCTGGCTATATGATGCCCTGCCCTGGCTACCTAAACCCGGCCTGGCTATATGATGCCCTGCCCTGGCTACCTATACCCTGCCCTGGCTATATGATGCCCTGCCCTGGCTACTGATACCCTGCCTGGCTACCTATACCCTGCCTGGCTATATGTTGCCCTGCCCTGGCTACCTATACCCTGCCTTGCTACCTATACCCTGCCCTGGCTATATGATGCCCTGCCCTGTCTACTGATACCCTGCCTGGCTACCTATACCCTGCCTGGCTACCTATACACTGTCTGGCTATAGATGCCCTCCCTGGCTACTGATCCCCTGCCCTGGCTACTGTTACCCTGCCCTGGCTACTGATGCCCTGCCCTGGCTACTGTTTCCCTGCCCTGGCTACTGATGCCCTGCCTGGCTTCCTATACCCTGCCTTGGCTATATGATGCCCTGGCTGGCTATCTTTGCCCTGCCCTGGCTAAATGATGACCTGCCCTGGCTACCTATGCCATGCCCTGGCTAATGATGCCCTGCCGTGAATACCAATACCCTGCCCTGGCTATATGATGCCCTGCCCTGGCTACCTATACCCTGCCCTGGCTATATGATGCCCTGCCCTGGCTACCTATACCCTCCCTGCTATATGTACCCTGCCCTGGCAAATATAAATGCCCTGCCCTGGCGTACCTATGCCCTGCCCGGGCTATTGATGCCCTGCCCTGGATACCTATACCTGCCCGGGGCTATATGATGCCCTGCCCGGGCTACCTATACCTGCCCTGGCTATATGATGCCAGCCCTGGCAAAGCCTAAATCCTCCCTGGCAGGCTTATAATAGCACATGCCTACCTATACACTGTTTGCTGCCTATAATAGCCCTGCCTACCTAACACTGCCCTGGCTGCCTATACACGTCCTGCCTGCCTATATCTGTCCTGTCTGCCTATAAGTGGCTCTGTCTGCTGTATACTGGCCCAGTCTGCCTGTATACTGTCCCTGCCTGTATACTGTCCCTGCCTACCTGTTATACTGTCCCTGCCTGCCTGCATACTGTCCCCTGCCATGCTGCATACTGGCCCTGCCTGCCTAATGGGGGTCTACTATTTACATGCCACTTATCTGACATTTATTAATTTCTAATTTTTAGGGTCCTAACAACGCTGTTTGGGGAATTGATAGGAAAAGTGGGTGGAAGAGAGAGGAGTCTAAGATGTATTTGTTGTTTAAAAATTTTACAGGGACGAGTAGTGAACCACTAGAAGAAGACATTGCATGCTGTACCGAACAGAGAAAAGAAAATGGAAGGGAACAAACAAAGGAAGGCGTCATTTGGGGGTTTGTGCCAGAAGGAGAAGAAAAGGAGAAGAGAACAACTCCCATCAGAGATGACGTCTCCTGTAGTCTCTTGTGTCAAGGGGTAAGTTTACCCTTCTGTGTTAGTCAGTGCTGTATTCATGTGATGGTGACCGACTACTGGTGATGTGATTGGTTGTAGGTTATTTTTGGGGCTTAATGTTAAATGTCAGTGTGGGCTTGTCCCTGATTGTAAAAAACAAGTGCACACCTGACTCTGTGATGAGGGGTTTCTCTGCACCACGTTTTCTCTCTTGCTTGTGTGTAGGGGGCTTCTCACACAGAGCGGGTTTTTGGTGCATTTTTTGATGCGTTTTTTGTGGAAAATGTTCAGCATTAACTGCTCTGCTTTCTGCACAAAACCGCACCGGAAAACCCATCAAAAATGCACCAAAAATGCTCCGTTGTGAAAGCAGCTTTATAGTGTAGTTTATTTTAGGGCAGTGGCGATGTGCGAGAACAAGGGACATTTTTTAAGCGGATATTGTATGTGGGCTGCTGGGGGCTTAGTGCCAGGGCTGATTTTTATTCCCAGTCCGGCCCTGGAGGTCATGTTGTGAGGGGTCAGCCTCTGCATACCAAGACCAGTGATGAGGACAGCAGTGACGATGAAACACAAATAGATGATGATGTAGCCGACCGCACTTGGGAGCCGGGTGAGGCAAGGGCTTCATCATCGTCAGGAGAAGAGGGCGTCAGCATGCGCGTCAGGCAGCGGCGCAGCCAGGAAGTGGGTTGTGTGGCCGTGAGTCAGCAGGGTAGCAGCAGTGCAAGGTCGGAAGCCAAGCGGCCACGGGGTAAAAAACCCGCTTCGCAGGTCCAAGAAATTAGCGACACAGGGGCTCAGCGAGGCAGCGGCAGCAGTAGTCACTCAGTGCGGAGCGTTGGCGGTAAAAGCCGATACTCGCGGTGTGGCAGTTTCTTTGCTAAGACACCGGAGGGGCCGAATATGGGTATTTGTAGAATCTGTGGGCAAAACGTGAAGCGTCGCCAGGGAGCTAACCTTGGCACCACGGCCCCGCGTCAACACATGCAGCGTCACCATCCTGCCGCCGCAGCAGTAGCAGCGGCCAGTGGCACGCATGCTATTGCAGCCAGTCAAGGCTCCACCACCTCTGCAGAAGGGAGCTGTTTCTCTTTGACATCATCTCCCGGTCCAGATGCTCCTGCTCCTCGCTACTAATGGCGCCAGCAGTCGTTCAGCAAGGCGATTGCAAAGAGACAACAGTATGGCGTCCAACCTTCCTAAGGGGGGCAGAAGCTGACCGTGCTCCTGTCCAAGTTTTTGGTACTGCAGTCCCTCCCTTTCTAAATGGTGGACTCTGCACCGTTCAGAGAGCTAATGGCTTGTGCCGAGCCGAGATGGAGAGTTCCAAGCCGTAATTTCACCCCTTCACCACCACCACCATCTCAGCCTCCACAAGTACTGCTCCATCATACCACATGTGTAGGGCACAGCGGTGTCACGCAGTTCTACACCTGGCTTGCCTCGGCAAACGAAGTCACACAGGGGAGGAACTGCTCCGCGTCATGCAGCAAGAAATCGATGTGTGGCTTTCTCCGCGCCAACTGCAAATCGGAACCATGGTGACGGACAATGGGAGTAACATGGTGTCCGCGCTGCACCGAGGAGGGATGGTCCATGCGCCCTGCATGGCGCACGTGTTCAATCTGGTTGGGAAAAGGTTCTTCAGAAGATTCTGAAAATGGCCAGGAAACTGTGCATGCACTTCATCCATTCCTACAAAGCAAGGAACACCCCCCGAGTTTCAGTGGCAGAACGCCCCCCCCCAACACACTCTGATATGCGATGTTTCCACCCTTTGGAATTCCAGCCTGCACATTTGGACCGACTGTATGAACAAGAAAGGCCCTTCACGATTTTTGGATGATCCAGGTGGACAGGAGCACTCCCCGGTGTAACTTTGATGTCAGCCAGTGGCAGCTCATGCATGACACCTGCCGTTTGTTGAGGCCATTCGAGGAGGCCACGTTATTTGTCAGTCGCCAGGACTATGGGTTTGAATAACGTCATTCCACTGTTTCAAGTCCTGGAACAGATGCGAAAAATCTTCTGGGCAGGGGACTGGAGACGTGGCGACTACATCTCGCGGCCAAAATGATTCCGGTGGGGACTGAAAGGGAGGGACATTGGAGCAGAAGCATTGTCTGGTGAAATGAGTGGATTTTCTACCCAGGTGACAAGAGAGGAGGAGCAGCTGGAGGAGGAAAGATGAGATGAGGAAGACGAGGCATATGACCCGCAAGCACCGTGGCAGAAAAACAGTGGAGATGGAGGAAGGGAGCCCCCGGAGTCACTTGTGCAAAGGCCCGCACCATGCTGATTTGCCTGGCTAGTGACAGCTGAATAGTCACCACCGGCAGAGGGATGACTTCTGGCCCCTCCACCCTTTTGGGACCCTCGCAAAACCGTCAAAAATGGGAGCCTTTTTCCTGGGCTAATTGAGAGGGACGAAAAACTCAAATACTATAGGGAAATCCTCCGTATCAGTTGGCCGCTGCCTATGTGCGGCTTGGGTTCCTCCTCTGACAGGTCTGACCGGGGGGTTCCTCAGTGCTCACGTACTAAATGCCGCAGCTGCTGAGGGAAGGTGGAGCATACCAGCTCCATCAGCAGCAACCTAAGTCTGGAGTCACTGATGAGCAGCTTCCTTCACCCGCCAGTGAGGAGGGCATCGCCAGTAGCAGCAGCAGCAGGACTGGAGCAACCCTGAACCAACAGGTGGTGGCCTACTTGGACAACACCTGCCACCCCAGTTAGAAATCCCTGGACTAAATGGGCAGCCAAACTGGATGTGTGGCCAAAAACTTGCCGAGTTTGCAGTGGAGAAACTGTCCTAAACCCCCCAGTAGTGGGCATCAGAGTGGGTGTTCAGTGCGGCGGGGCCATCATTACCCCTAGAGAACCCGCTTGTCCACGGGAAATATGGGAAAAACTGAGCTTTGTCCAAAAAGAATCAGGCGTGGATCGGCCAGGGTTTTCCACACACCAATGCCTTAGGGGTCAGACTACATCAGCCATGACGCCTCACCCAAAATGTGAGAAATGGAAATCTAGGTTCAAACTACCTGCCTCACCACTATTCTGATGCCGCCACCCGCCTGATGCCACACATCTGCGACAGTTTCTCATCTGCCACCAACCATCTTACCAGGGACTGGTATTGCCACCCACTTCCACACTCTGTCATTGTGCTACTTTATGACCTCATGCTGCTGCTGTTGTTGCTGGTGCCATGACATCCACACTGTGTCATTGTGCCACTCTCTGACCTCATGCTGTTGCTCCTGCCGCCATCACCTCCACTCTCTATCATTGTGGCACTCTGTGGCTTACTCCTGTTTTTACCACCTCCAGAATGTCATTGTGCCACTGTCTGACCTCATGCTGTTGCCACCGTCACCTCCACTCTCTGTCATTGTGCCATTCTGTGGCCTACTACTGTTTTTGCCACCTCCAGAATGTCATTGTGCCACTCTCTGACCTCATGCTGCTGCTGCCGTGACCTCCACACTGTGTCATTGTGCCACTCTGTGGCCTACTCCTGTTTTTGCCACCTCCAGAATGTCATTGTGCCAATGTCTGACCTCATGCTGCTGCCACCGTCACCTCCACTCTCTGTCATTGTGCCACTCTGTGGCCTACTCCAGTTTTTGCCACCTCCAGAATGTCATTGTGCCACTGTCTGACCTCAGCTGCTGCAGCGCCGTCACCTCCACTCTCTGTCATTGTGCCACTCTGTGGCCTACTCCTGTTTTTGCCTGCTCCAGAATGTCATTGTGCCACTGTCTGACCTCATGCTGCTGTGGCTGCCGCCGTGACCTCCACACTCTGTCACTGATGTTGCCATCTGAGCCCTAAGCTTGTTTTTTTCCAGCTGTCGCTGCCATAACTTTATCAGGCTACATTCCCCCTTCAGTTTTTTGGTCAGTTTTGCCCTCTTAAGTGCCCAGGAATTTTATAGTGAAGCGATTCTAAGAGTGGCGGCAGTCATGTGCGTGTCATACTAAAACACAACATTGTATGAAGACCAAACCAAGCTCCCTCTGTATATTTAAGCATGACACAACATTCTACAGCACCATGCAGGCTCTGTGCAGCCTGAAAATAGCTGTTTTTTAACGTGATTCATCCCGAAGTAATTCGGACTGAATATATTTTTGTCGGGAAATTCGGCGAAGTAACCGAACAGAATTTTTGAGAAATTCGCCCATCTCTAACTGTAGATAATTAAATCGCCTCTAGACCACATTTTTGTCAAGCTAAATAACCCCAAGTTTGATAACCTGCTTTGGTACTGAAAATCGCCTCATTCCCTTTATTAACTTGGTTGTCCTTCTTTGCACTTGCTCCAGCTCAGCTATGCCCTTCTTATACACTGGTGCCCAAACCTGTAGACAATATTCCATATGTGGCCTCACTAGTAATTTATATAGAAAAAAAATTATGTTCCTTGTCTTAAGCTTTAATGGCTTTTTTAATACACACCATGATTTTATAGCCTAGGCAGCAGCTGGTCACTGAATTTAAGACTACTGTCTTCCAGTATCCTTAAGTCTTTTTCAGCCATAGTTTTACCCAGTATCATACTATTCACTACATAATTGTACTTTGTATCCTCGGCCCAAGTGCATGACCTTACATTCATTCACATTAAACTTAATTTCCCTCCAAGTTCCCTAAATCCCCCTGTAATATTCTATTACTCTCTTCTATGTCAATTGCCTTACAGAGCTTTGCATTATTGTCAACTATTGCAATTCTGCTCTGTAAGCTGTCTACAAGATCATTAATAAACATATTAAAAAGAAAAACACCCAATACTGACCCTTGTGGTACATCACTAACAACTGTGACCCAATCAGAGTATGTTCCATGTATAATAACCCTTGTTGAGCACTTTATATAAAGCGATCAGGAAGGCAGGGATGGTAATAAACCATCCTTGCCTTCTCAGTGGAGAGCCCAGCTAATGCTGACAGCTGGCTCTACAATGCTGAGGCTGTACAATTAGTGTGTAGCTGCGGTGATGTTCCAGAACAACCGTGCAGAGATAAAATTGCCATCGCCAGGATGTTTAAAGTCAATGGGCAGTCGGCAGGGTGTTTATGCCACTTTCGTCATCTCTTATCTGATGAAAATTGGCTTTCTTGAAGTCAAGTGTTTTAGCTTGGGTATTGAACATTTTATTAAAATGTCAAAGGTAAATGAAAACTTAGAATGTTGTGGTCAATTTTACCTAGATCACCTCAAACCTGTACTTTTGGTCTCTTGTCCATATTAACATTAGGTCTAGAATTCCAGCTCCTTTTGTTGGGAAATGATCTTTTTTATTGCCAGTAGCCGGTTTCATTTGCTGGAACTACAGGTTTCTGCTTTCCAATTTATATGGTTAAGTTAACCCATAATAATCATAGGGCAACATGTATGAACGTTGGCCCTAACAGGCAATGTTCTAAATAGCTTTAAGGCAGCATAGAATGCTCCAGAATGTATGAACCTGTTCTTCTGCAGTTCATACATACAGGCGTATTCTAGTGCCAATATGAGAAGTCTGGCTCAGGCAGACCACTTTTAACCGGGTCTTGCTGTTCTAACTGTTCTGCGCCTAGGATTGCTGTCAAAGAACCATAGATGTGTCTACTTCTAAAAATGTGGTGTGATGCCCTCAGAAAGCCCCAAATCTTTGGCGCCTTACGAAGTGTTGCTCCGGCGCTTATCACACCAAAGATTTGAATGCAACTGAACATACATCTATAGTAGAAAAGTGAAAAAAATCAAGGCGATAAACCCTTTTAGAGGGCTAACTGGGTATTATTTGATGGTGGCTTTTGAATTCTAGCCCCCTTCTTTAACATGAGTTATACAAACACTGAAATTTTCAGACTTTTTATACACAAAAGCATGGACCTTCAAAGGGAAATTAGAAATTTAAAATAACAAAAGCAATAAA